>JARJHM010000466.1:0-254197 GCA_033356055.1 Carex pumila | reverse complement strand
TTTGAAATCGTTGTAACGTTTTACATCCAATACTTAGCCAAAATTCTAAGATAAACTATACTATATAACTGTTGTAACGTTTTTGGAAACGTTGGTAACGTTTTATGAAGCTTCAAAAGTCCGAGGGGTGCACCAAAACGTTACAAAAATGTTGCAACGTTTATCTGACAAGGGACTAATATTGTAAAAGTTCAAATCAAAACGTTGGTAACGTTTGTGAAGCGTTACAACGATTATCTGACAAGGGATCAAAACTGCAAAAATTACAAATGAAAACGTTGTAACGGTTTCCAAACGTTGGTAACGTTTTTCCAGACTTCAAAAGTCCGAAGGCTTCACAAAAACGTTACACAAACGTTACAAAAACATCATAACATTTTAGCTAAAAACACAGTATTTTGAATAAACGTTGGTAACGATTGACAAACGTTGGTAACGTTTTATAGCGAAAAGGGGTTATATTGGATCCAGATCCGTCCCTTCCTTATCATTTTCACCCCTTCTTCCTCCACTCTCTCTTTCTCTCTCTCCGCCGCTCTCTCTCTCTCTACCTATTTCGGCCACCACAACTCATCTTTCCACGATCAAAACACACCATTCTCCTCTCCACTTCTTTCTCTACCCGAATCTCTCTCTCAAATCTCCATTCTCTCTCTCTTCTCTCCCTTATCCAAAATCCTAGGCACAAATCCGGCGATCCGACCGTTGGATTGACGATCCGGCTTCATCACAGCACTTCTTGGGTTCTCCTCTTCTCGGTTTCACACTTCTCACTTTAATCGGTAAACTTTCACTTTAAACCTAATCTAATGGCTCCAAAACTCCGTGCTATTCCTAAGAGTCGTAAGAAAAGATCTCGTGTAGACCCGGAGGGTGCTCAAGGAAGTGGGGGAAACATAGAACCGAACTGGACAATTCATCGGTCAAATAGGTACCTCTTTCGGGATATTGTTGCCTATGAGAATTATGTAGGATCTTTCATGAATAGGAAAATAACCGAATGATACCGGTTTGACAAATCAACGGTTACATTCTCTCAACCCGAAGATGACAAGATAATTGAATATGTGAATCATTGGGGTTGGGAACCTATTGTGACTTGTAATGAACCATACACCCATCTTCTAACCCGCACATTCTATGCAAACATCAAAATCCAAGATGAACCCTTCATTATCACTTCTTGGGTTGGCGGGCAAGAAATTGCACTTTCTCTGGGTAATGTGGCTCAATGGCTTGGGGTTGAAAATGACGGGGAGGAAACTTATCCCTTGAGGAGTTGATCTCTTTATGCCGATGGTACCTCAAGTGAGTATAAGAAATGGTTTGACCGGAACAACATAGCCGGAGCAAAAATCTATGTTTCTCACCTTCCATCCCTACATCGGTTACTCTTTCTCTTCATCAACAACATTTTCATGCCCAAAGTCATAATCAAAACCAATCTTAAGTGGGGACCCATGTACTTTCTTCGTCACCTTATTCTATTGGATGGAAAGACGATCAACATACCCTACATCTTTCTTCTTCACATAAGTGGTGCATTTTCAACCACGGTCCACTCTCTGCCCTATGCCCATCTCATTCACAAAATCATTCGCCTCAATGGTATTCAAATACCTGAAGAAGTAGAGGTCTCCTTCCCGACCAATTTGGTTGATCACCTAACCAAAATCGGGTGGGTTTATGGTCATTCATCCTCGGGTCTGAAGCGCTACGAACCGGATGCAAGAGATATCAACACGTGGATAAACCATCCGGAAGCCTTACCCAATCAATATTAGAACCCGGAAGAAGAAGAAGAGGTCCCGGCTCAACATCAACCTCAACCACAATACATGCCACAAGTGGGTGAGTTTGTTCCTCCACAAGGCCAAGAAGCACAAATGTTGTGGTTATGCCAACAAATGCATGCTCAAAGTCTTGTGATTTAACAAAATCATCAAGCAACGCAAACGAGGCTCGATAATCTGGAAAAGGGGCAAATGAAGATAAAGAAACAACTGCGAGCACATGCGCGAGCTCTCAATGTGCTTGATGAAGCACAATCCAGTCTCTCGAATCGTTTTATCAAGCAATATGGTCCCTCGGAAAGCCCGGCACGAGCACGTGAGAATCTAGTTGAGGAGGAGGACCTAGAAGATGACGAAGAGGAGAATGTAGAGGAAGGTGATGAAGAAGAAGAAGTGGCCGACGCACCAAACGACCCCATGAATGACGATTAGACCGCATAATTTCAAAAACTAAAAACTTGCTAAGTTAATTGTTTTGTTAATTGTATGAATTGTTTTGTTGCATGTTTAATTTGAATTGTTGATTTGTTTTAATTTGGTTAAGTTAGTTGAATTGTTGCAATTTGTTGAATTGGTGAAATGTTGTTTTGAAATGGTTTAATTTAGTTGAATTGTTTGAATTATGATATTTGGAATTTGGTGCGGATATGTATGAGATGTAGATGTAGATGTAGATGTAGATGTTTTAAATATGGTGTATGATTTGCTAACTTGTTAAGGGCTATATTGCAAAATTGCAAAATTGGATATCTTGGAGCCTAGACAAGTGGTAATTGAATTGCTTGGATTGCATGAATTAAAACATTGATTTGCATAATTTGATGTGGTGAAATGAAATTGAATTATCTTGCATGTTAGAATTATGCCCTCAATCTTATTTTGTTTGTAAGTTATTGTTGTTATATTGCTAAATTGAGGGGGAGTGCATAATTTGAGGGGAGCACTTTAAATTAGTGCTAATTGATCACCCTTTCGTCGATTTCCAAAAGGGGGAGAAATTGGTACAATTGGCTTGACATGCAAAATTGAAATTTGATAAACTAATTTCTGAAAATTTTCGATTTATGCACTTACTCACATTGTATGTTTTTGCAAATTGCCAAAAGAGGGAGATTGTTGTTCGTACAATAATCTTTTACGTCTATTTGACTAATTTGCAAAAACATACAATTATTGAATTTTACGATTTCTTCTATTTTGAAGCTATGATAGGTCCAAGAAGAGTAAGAACTGCAGTATAACATGCTTGGACTGGAGAAATCACGAAGACCTTTATCAAGAATATAAGTTGTAAAATCAGAAACTTGGTAAAGTATGTGTGAGGTTGATTAAAATGGGATAAAACGTTGTGAACGTTTTCAAAACGTTGTGAACGTTTTCAAAACGTTGTGAACGTTTTCAAAACGTTGTAACGTTTTTACATTGGTCTGAAACAATAAACTGATCAAAAGAAGAAACATTGTTACAGCGTTATAACGTTATACAAACGTTGTGACATTTTAAAAACGTCATAACGCTATACAAACGTTGTAACGAATAACAGCTACAGACTAAACCCTAGCTGTACTGTACCAACAATGAAACGTGGTAACGTTTATATAACGTTGTAACGTTTATAAATCGTTGTAACGTTTCAAGTAGATTTAAACTTCAAATAACTTCTATTTTGATCAAGTTTGTACAGGTTAAAACGTTGTAACGTTTTGAAAACGTTATAACGTTTTGCTAAGCTGTCAGAAGATTAAAACTCTAAAATCGCATTTGAATAAAACATTGTAACGTTTTATTGCAAACAACTCATTTTTGAGCTGACACTATAAATAGAGTGATGGGATCTCTTCCTCATCATCTCAGCCGACCCTAATCATTTTAAAAGCGATTTTCTGAGAGCTTAGCGTACTCCATTGTTTTGAGAGCTTAAAACTTCAAAATGCCTCAAGCAACCTCAAACCTACTTCACTAATCTTGATCTAGATTAGGTTAGAGTAATCTATTGAGTGTTTCTCTTGTGTTCTAGACAATTGAGACCTTGTTCTCATCTCTTTGAGTTGGCCGTTTGACTTCCCGCTTGGTGTGTAAGGGTTCAACGGTTCACAAGTTGTAATCCTTTCGTATTGGGTAATAGAAAGGCGCACCACTCAAGGTTGCGAAGTCCCGGAGACGTAGGCCTTTGTTTTGCCGAACTCCGTTAACATCCCGCGTGTCAAATTTCTCTAAACTCATCTATTTAATTTCAATTGCAATTAGAGGTGCCCCTAAGTGTAACATGGAGCACACTTGTAGTGACTCTATATGTCAAGGTAATAGGGAATTTACAACTTTAATACAATACTTCAATTGAAGGTGTTTGGAACTCTCTACTATTGTCTTTATGCTGGAAGATGATAGGGCATTTAAAATCCTAATACAAACACTACAATTGAAGGTGTTTGGAGCACTCTAATAATGTCTCCAGATGCCCAGATAATAAGGAATTTACAACCCTAATACAATACTCCAACTGAAGGTGTTTGGACCACTTTGGTAGTGTCTCTATACAGCAAGATAATAGGGTATTTATAACCCTAATAAAACATTCCAATTGAAGGTGTTTGGAGCAATCTAGTAATGACATTATATGACAAGATAATAGGGCATTTACAACACTAATACAACACTCCAATTGAATTTGTTTGGAGCACTCTATTAATGTCTCCATATTACAATCTATAATAGGGTATTTTCAACACTAATATAACTCTAGAAGTGAATGTTTTTGGAGCACTCTAGGTAGTGTCTTCATATGACAATATCATAGGGCATATACAACCCTAATACTTCAATTGAATGTGTTTGGAGCACTCTAGTAGTGTCTCTATATGGCAAGATAATATAGCATTTACAATCCTAAAACAACACTCCAATTGAATGTATCTGGAGCACTTTAATAGTGTCTCTAGATAGAAAGATAATAGGGCATCTACAACCCTAATATAACACTTCGATCTAAGGTGTTTCAAATACTCAAGTAGTGTCTCTAGATGGCAAGATTATGTGCATTCATAACCCTAATACAACACACCAATTGAAGGTGTTTGGAGCACTGTCTCCAGATGGCAAGATAATAAGGCATTCACAACCCTATTACAACACTCCAATTGAAGATGTTTGGAGCACTCTAGTAATGTCTCCATATAGCAAGATAATACGGCATTTACAACCCAAAAACAACACTCCAATTGAATGTATTTGGAGCACTCGAGTAGTGTCTCTAGATGGCAAGATAATAGAGCATTTACAACCCTAATACAACACTCCAATTAAAGGTGTTTGGAGCACTCTAGCCATTTTCCAGATGGCAATTGGAACCCTAATACAACACTACAATTAAAGGTGCTTATAGGCTCTAGTAGTGTCTCTAGATGCCAAGATAATAGAATATTTACAACCCTAACACAACACTCCAATTAAAGGTGTTTGGAGCACTCGAGTAGTGTCTCCAGATGGCAAGATAATTGGGCATTTACAGTCCTAATACAACACTCCAATTAAAGGTGTTTGGAGCACTCTTGTAGTGTTTCTATATGGCAAGATAATAGAGCATTTACAACCCTAATACAACACTCCAATTGAAGGTGTTTGGAGCACTCTAGTAATGTGTTTATATGGCAAGATAATATGGCATTTACATTCTTAATACAATACTCCAATTGAAGGTGACTGGAGCACTCTAATAGTGTCTCCATATGACAATATGATAGAGCATTTACAACCGTAATGCAACACTCCAATTGAAGGTATTTGGAGCACTCTAGTAGTGTCTCTCTATGGCAAGAGAATAGGGCATTTACAACTCTAACATAACACTCCAATTGATGGTGTTTGGGGCATCCGAGTAGTGTCTCCATATGACAAGATAATAGAGCGTTTACAACCCTAATACAACACTTCAATTGAAGGTGTTTGGAGTACTCTAGTAATGTTTTCAAATGATAAGATAATATGACATTTACAACTCTAATACAATAGTCAAATTGATGATGTTTGGAGCACTCTAGTAATGTCTCCAAATGACAAGATAATGAGGCATTTAGAACCCTAATACAACACACCAATTGAAGGTGTTTGGAGTACTCTAGTAGTGTCTCCAGATGACAAGATAGTAGCGCATTTACATCCTTAATACAATACTCTAATTGAAGGTATTTGGAGCACTCGAGTAGTGCCTCCAGATGGCAAGTGAAGAGCACGGTTACATTCATAATACAACACTCCAATTGAATATGCTTAGAGCACTCTAGTAGTGTCTCAAGATAGCAACATAATAGGACATTTAGAACCCTAATATAATACTCCAATTAAAGGTGTTTGGAGCACTCAAGTAGTGTCTCCAGATGGCAAGATAATTGGGCATTTACAACCCTTATACAACATTCCAATTGAAGATGTCCGATGTACTCTAGTAACGAGATAAATGACTTAGAAGATAAAGAAGAGGAGCTACATCAAGTGTGACTTCTGCATCCTTAGATGATTTCTCCACTACTTGACATTTAATGGTTGTACCCCTCTCTCTAAGTAACTCTCTAACTTAACCTAACAATGAGTGTTGCTAGCTACGACTATGCAGAACTTGAACACATTTAACACACGAAAATCCTATCTAAAAGGGGTATTTATAATCTTCTTATAGGAGTGGGAGTAATGAAGAACATGGGGTTTATGGTCCACCCATGATTCGTCAGTAATTATCTAAAAATAGCGTGGCATGTCAGCAAGGTAGGCCTTTTAAAAGTCCCAGCCTATTATCCGTGCGACCTATGGGCTATGCTGCGCACATCATTGAGAAAGTCGCATGGTCTTCTGACTTAATGAGTTTTTTTATACTTCGCTATTTTGCATGTTGTGCACCTTGTGGGAGGTGTTGCATGCTCCATGTGATGTCCAATTTCAGCAGCTATTTGATAATTGTCGAAATATGATATTTTTGCTCTATTTTTTGCCTAAATACGCAAATTTCTCTAAAACCTGCTAAAATGACTCAAAAACATATTTACGGTAAATAAATCGAGAAAATTGCTACATCACATTTGTTTTTTTATCATTTTTCGAATAAAAAGATAGTGTTTTTCGCTATATGATTTGGCATCATTGGAAGATAAAAAAACAATTAGTAGAATATGAAATACAACTAGTAGTAGGCAAAACACAACAAGTTGAATGTGAAAGACAGCTAGTACATGATGAAAGACAACTAAAATAAGATACAAGACAACTAGAAGAAGATGAAAAACAACTAGTAAAAGATGAATGAAAACTAATAGAATATGAAAGAAAATCAGCAGAATATGAAAGACAATCAGTAAAATATGAAAGACAACCAGTAGAACATAAGACAATTAGAATAAGATGAAAGACAACCAGTAGAACATGAAAATCAACATGTAGTCGATGAAAGACAATTAGAAGAAAACGAAAGACAACTATTAGAGCAAGAAAGACAACTAGTACAAGATGATGAAAAGATAACTAAGAAATGATAAAAGACAATTAGTATAACATGAAAGATACTAGTAGAATATGAAAGGCAATTAAAAGATGCTGAAACACAACTAGTAGAAGATGAAAGACAACTAGTAGAGCAAGAAAGACAACATGTATAGGATGAAAAGACAACTTGAAGAAAATGAATGACAACTATAAAAATATGAAAAACAACTAGAAGAATATGAAAAATAACTAGTAGAATATGAAATACAATTAGAAGAAGATGAAAAACAAAAACTAGAATATGAAAGATAACCAGTAAACATGAAAGACTACCAAAATCCAATGAAAGATAATTATAATCAAATGAAAGACAATTTGCAAAAGATAAAAGACAACTTGAGAAAGATGAAAAACAATAAATAAATAAAAAATAACCAACCAGTAGAATACGAAAGATTAGTAAAAGAAGATGAAAAAAAATTAAAAGAAAATGAAAAACAATTAGTAAACAATGCAATACAACTAAAAGAAAACGAAATACAACCAGTAGTTGATGGAAAACAACCTGCAGAACATGAAAAACAACAAAGTAGAATATATTAAGTCCTAGAGTTATAAAAAGGTATTACTTTGTTTAAGTTTATGGACACGCATCTTGTTGTTTATCTGTATCATAATTTACTCATCATATATTCACGTTTAGATTAAAGTGTTGTGTGAATTTTTATCTTATCTGTGATTTTATTTCTTTATTGCTATTATCTAATGTTCTAAATAACGCGCTATAGCGGCGCTATAGTGTTTTTCTTTCATAAAAGCTATAACGCTATGTCCAAATAGCGCCACTATAGCGCGCTATTTCGCGCTATAGCGCAATTTTTTTAATCCGGCCGCTATAACACGATAAACGCTATTTAAATCATTGCTATTATCCATAAGGTTTTATTCCGTTATTTATCTACCTTAATAGATAAAAATGACATATATATAGATAAATTAATACTTAAGATTGTGTTTTATCGAAGATAGTGAGGAAAATAAAAAAGTTTCTTTACCGAAGATACCTCCACCACGATTTGATCACGTGTAATTGTCTGCTTGGTTAATTTGTTATTTTATTTTGCTTCGAAATTTTTTTTTCAATATAGTAAAACTAAATTTGCACGGTATATGATATACTTATTTATTTACTATCTTAATTTTACCTCCACCACCATAATATCCCTTTTTATTTAATTTCTTAATATCTCTTCAACATGCAAAAAAAGAAAAACAAGGAGAAGAAAAGAGAGGCCATCACCTGCTGTTCCTGTTAGGGACCCAGCTGTTTTCATTTATACCGAGTTAAAAGAAAAATATAGATTTGATTTGGCAAAGACGCCAAGTTGACCAAACGAATACGGGTCAGAGTTGATCAGTTGACCCCTTTTGTTCTCTTTTATTATCATACCTCGGTCAGAAATATTCGAACAGTTCCAATTCCATGCTTTAAATTTCATAATTTTCGCCACCTAAAAATTCCCACCGTAAAATATTAGTTGCATAAAGGTTGAATTTTCGCCTCAAAAAAATAAAGGTTGAATTTGAGGTATGCCCCCCTAAAAAACTCAAAATTGAGTATTTATTTTTCTAAAATTCACAATACATATTTATCTTTCTATATTTCAAAAATTCTAACTTGTAATGTATACGGTGGTATTTAAGCATATGTTAGTGTATGCATTAAAAGTAGAGAAATAAAATATTTATTTTCAAAACCGATTAGTTTAAGACGAAATATTTTTATTTATATACTACATATTTTTATTTTTAACAGAATATAAATTGAATATTTTATAAATTTAAAATGAGTTTTAATACAAAAGTTAATTATTAGATAAATTTATAAGTTTTTGAAATTTTAAAGAGAAAATATTATATTACTAGAAGCGAATACGTAATTTCGAGGTTTTGAGGGTATACATGAAATTCCACCTTGCAAAAATTACCATTTTCGTAATCAATCTCGTCGACTCCTTCCGAGTTTTACCGCTTCTTTCCCTTGTTCTTTTCTCTAATCTCGAAACGCACCTTCAATCCCATCCTATATATACGCAATCGTGTCGGCTTCTCCTCTTTCTCTCGCTTCGTTGTCTACTAGCCCCTCTTTCTCTCTCTCTAGAACCCTCGGCCGATCTCTCAATTTTCAATCCATTAATGGCCGCAGCAACGACGAGTCAAGCAAGCCTCTTGCTTCAGAAGCAGCTCAAAGGTACCTCCTGATCTGATCCATTTTTTTCTTCTAATAAATTCTAGGGTTTGATTGTTTCGAGAATTCGGGCGGGGGGAATAGGTTTGTTGAATTTAATTTTGTTTTTATATGTTATGATCAGATCTAACGAAGAATCCAGTTGACGGCTTCTCAGCTGGATTGGTCGATGATTGCAACGTATTTGAATGGCAGGTTACTATAATCGGACCTCCTGAAACGCTTTAGTGAGTATATCTGTTCAACTCTCTTGTTTTAACTGTATTTTTTGCCTGTTATTAGATCAAATTTTGTGAGTTTGTACCTTTTCTTGCTCAATGGTGGAATGACATAGATATAACATATTGAGATGCTTCCTTTAAAAAAAAAGTAACGTATTGAGATTCTCAGACTAGTTAGAAAGATGCTGAATTATCTGTAATTCGGCTCTAAAGTGGTAACCCTAAAATTGAAGACCCCTTTGCACTGTACTGAATGCTAGTTTTGCTATATCCTTGAGTTTGTTTATATTTCTTGGATGTCTAGAGGAAGTCAAGAAAATTTATGGTTCCTTTTTGGTGAAGAGGTTGTTCTTTTTTTAATCCAGTAATGCTGAACTTTTTAAATCAGGCCCAATTTAAGCATAATGCTGGGCCGAATGACAATTCTTTTTATTTTATTCTCTCATAGAAGTGGCCAAACTTTTTTAGGAGATAAATCGTCATCTTAAGTTCCCTTTTTACCTGTGAGCATGTCAAGTTTTAAGATCATGCACCTTTGTTGCTTAAATGTACAGGAACTGATATAACATTTCTATATATCATGTTCCTACTTAAAAAGTCGCTGTCTGATTTGTACTTTGTTTGCGAAGTGGTTATCCCAAGAGTTACAGTTGCCATTTTCATTGTTTTTTGACAGTTCTTTTTTAAATTCTTCTATACCATATATGCTATTATTTTGCTAGGTACCGGTGTAATTTTACATTTGGTACATACGTAGAGAGCAAAGGAGGATATTTAGGCCCCCTTCGCTTTCCTTTTGGTTAAGAGATTATTGTTGAAAGTTTTCTTTCAGAAATATATATGGGTAGCAGTGAATGATTATCATTAGAAGTATATCTTGGGATTGACAGACATAAAGTTCAGTAAAAAAGAATAGAGATATAAAATTAGGAAGAGTAGAACTGGGGTGTTCTTAAGTTCACCAAGCTCCTTTTTGAACTCAACTTTAAAACCTATTGGATTGGCTTCAAATGACGAATCCAAACTGTTGAAATCCATCTACCTTACAAGTAATGCGTCTACAAGATTTTTTTTTCTTAAACTTACGAATAAAGTCAAGCCATCAAAATTAGAAGGTTTATAAATTAATTTTAATGCATTTATTTTTTTGGACGTTTTTTTACCCCTTTCTATACAAAATTAGTTCGAAAATTTGAATTCTTCACATGTAGGCACATCACTCGTAAGGTAGGTGGGTTTCAATGGTTTGAATTTGTCGTTTGAAGCCAATCCAAGATGTTTTAGAGTTGAGTTCACAAAGAGGCTTGGTGAACTTAAGAGCACTGTAGTTCTGCTCTTTAGCCTAATTGTAGAGGAACAAGTAGTTCAAGTTAGAATTGTGATTCCTGTCCTTGATTTCTGTATGTTTGTCGTCGTGCCTCTCCAATTGGAAGATGCAAGAAATAAAAAGTTTATTATGCACACATTTTCTAAAAATGTTTTATGTACACAAGGACTGGTTGAGTTGTACTGATGGATTATTTTGGTGTATTCTATTTTTGGGAGAATTCAAGGTTTGGTCCCTTAAATTTCTTAGAAAAACTAAATTGGTCCTAAACTTATTTGCTTAAAGTGGTCCTTAAATTTTTTTCAGAATAATCAAGTTGGTCCCTAGACTTTGAGTTGCACCAAATTAGTCCCTTAACTTTCGAGAAAACAAACTTAAATTGATCCTTCGACTTCTCTGAAATTATTCAAATTAATCCATCTATCTACTTTTTTTAGACTTGGAAGTAGGGGTTCATGGACTAACTTTGGTTCATATCAAAACTTAGGGACCAGCTTTGCCACTGCTTGGAAGAATCATTTTGGTTCATATAGAAGTTTAGGGACCAGCTTTGTCAGCCTTCCGAAACTCAAGGACTAATTTAGTGCAAATGACAAATTCAGGGACTAATTTGGTTTCTTTGAGAAAACTTAAGAGACCAAAATCTGAATTTTCCCTTTATTTTTTCCAAATACCTCCCTGCTTTTCTAACTTGTAAATCATTATGCAGTGATGGAGGCTACTTTAATGCAATCATGACATTTCCAGCCAATTATCCCAACAGCCCTCCCACAGTTAGATTCACCTCTGAGATGTGGCATCCAAATGGTTAGTTGTGCGGAAAATTGTACTATGGTACCTAATGTTGACCTGTACTTACCTGAACTGGAGACAGTTTTGCCTGAATTCATATGATGATTTCAGCAATTTATTTAACATTTAGCATAACTCCTGTATGAGGTTCTTTTCCTGATATTTGTACCAGTATGCGTGTGCTATTTTGATAAGTCTTAAAAAGAGCTCAGTTTCATTCTGTTGTAATATTTATATAACTTTGATATATAAACAGTGTATCCTGATGGGCGAGTTTGTATTTCAATTCTTCATCCACCTGGTGACGACCCCAACGGTTATGAACTAGCCAGTGAGCGCTGGACACCTGTCCACACGGTACTAAAGACTCTTCTGTGTGGAACTTCTTTTTGTTTTTGTTTTAAGTGTTAGGCAACCGCATTCCTGCTTCATGTGTGTTTATTAATAAATTGGGAAACTTCTAATTGCTGTTTTGATTACCATTTGACCAAAGAACAACAAGCAGAAAAATAAAAAAAATAAAAAAATAAGATTTAGGGTGTGGGGTGAGGAAGCCATTTTTTTTTTTAATTTTATCTTCAATGTTTGTTGTTTTGTTCGGATAGTTACATTTTGTAATGATTTGCTAAACTCAGGTAGAGAGCATTGTTCTAAGCATTATATCTATGCTATCAAGCCCAAACGATGAGTCTCCAGCTAATATTGAGGCTGCTGTAAGTTCAAATAATACGTTGTACTTTTATGGTCTGTGCTTTTTTATTTCAAGGTTAATTGTTTGTTGTGCATTTTCAAGTTTAATAGGCCAGGTTCCATGCCCATTTGGTAAAATTGTCAACCTCAACATGCCTGTGAGTGTCTATGTGACTGTGTGACTGGTTGCTTGCAGGACACATATCAGGAGTACTTATATCAACCCTTTAAATAAAATGAACAATAAACAAATAGCTTAAATATTACTTTTGTTCCAATGTCACCATCTTGATCTTGACAGGCATTTTCAAGTAAAATATGGTGAAAAACATGGAGTGTTATATGGAGTTGATCGATATTTTTGTTAGAATATTACAATAACGTATTTGAGATTAAGCCTAGAGTAAGAATTTATTCACTTTTGAAATGAGAAATTATGGTAAAATAACAAAATGCTAAATGCAGTTGTTGGGGCACCATTTGTGAAGCTATACTATATGTTCTTGTATTGTGGCTAAACTTTAGCATATATATACATGTCCTGTACAACATGGAAAAAATGCCATTTTCCCTTATGTCTACCACAGTATTTTTTTTAGAAAGCTGATGTCAATGTTTGATGTATTATAGACTAATGTGGCACTTGTTTATGCAGAAGGAGTGGAGAGAGAGGAGAGAGGACTTCAAAAAGAGGGTGAGGCGTCTTGTTAGACGATCTCAGGAAATGCTCTGAGAGGAACTTATAATAAAAGGTTTCCCAACTAAATACATGCATTTGTGCACATCAGATGGGTACTGGTTCTATGGTAACCTTTTTAACCATTGTCAACTAAAATTGGGACCTAGGTCATCTCATGTCTTCGTGTTGTTTTGTACTGCCAGTTTCTTACTTTTGTACTCCTGTCATGAACGACTTCATATTTGATGGATTGGTTTTGTGGAACCTCAAGAGTGTGTTACTCGAACAGTTGGTTTATGAAATTAGTTTGGAGGTATATCTTACAGTTCGCTACTTGAACCTTATTCTCCTCTCTTATTTTGCTTGAATGACCTTATAATTGGGTTACTGGTACAAAAATTCATAATGATATGAATGAGCTGTAAGTCTTAACCAATGTTTATTGGAAAATTATGTTTAGCACTGCCCAATTATATTCTTGCATTGATGTAAGATTGCATCTGCTGGTGTATTTGTCAAGACTCAAGACAAATACGGAAATAACTTTCTGATAGCCAGATTTATGCAAGAATTTCATATTAGCTATGGAACCATTTAGGTAAGATCTGTTATTCTTTTCAGAGAAAAAGAGTGGGACAGTTATATTGACAGTTTCCGTCCTCCACATCTCCACTGTACCAACTTCAATCCAGAATTCAGATGGTAGTATGACCACAAGAGTTAAAAATCACGTGCTCGTAAAGAGTTCCCAGTTAAAATTTTGTAATAACGGCTAACGTGGGACTGGAAACATTAAAAGATCCGGGGCCCGTTAAGATATCTAAAGTTTTGAGTTGATCCGTACAAAATCTGAACTGTTCAACACGAATCTTAAAGCAAACAATTTTATATTAATCCTGTCCTCCCGTTCATCTTAATTGGCACCTCAAATACTTTTTGGGTTGTTTTGACGTCAACTGATAATTCAAAGGATACGGACCCGAATGTCAGTATCAAATTGACAAGGACCGAAATTGTTTTGATAGCTATGTTATCCCAACACTCCATATAGGGTCACATATCCATATCGGATACAGATACACGCTTGATATGTCAGCTGGCGTCATAGTGATAAATGAATTATTCGGATTTGGTTTGACAAGGTTAAAAATTTATGATTCGGAAATAATTCGGGTATAATTCAAGAATGATTTGGAATTATCCGAGTTAGAGATTTTAGTCCTGCAAGAGAGTAAAAAACAAAAAAAAAAGTGAAAAATTCGGGAAAAATTCAGGAAAAATCATAAAATTTGTGAATTATTCAGGTTTAATTCGGTTAAAGTTCAGTCAATCGAATAATTTGACGTTCAGATCAGCATCACAAAAAAATGAATTATTCGAATATAATTTACGAATCTTGTGACTATAACTAGTGTATCCTATACGCTCTAGACCCAAAATTTTTAAATATACTATACTCTAAAAAAAAAAAAAACTAAACAATTACCTTTTTCTGAAAAATTTGAATTTTAACACGGTAGGAGATGCGGCACAAACTTTTTTTTGTTATGAAATAAATGTGAACAAGCATAAAGAAGAATAAGCAAAATAGAGATGAAAAGATGGCAATCTCTTTATTCATACATTTCTCATGTGTGTACAATACAATATTACAAAGCCTCTATTTATAGGCTTCAAATTGTAAATGAAAAATTTCATCTAAATAAATGGAGAAATAAATTCCAATAGTAGTGGCCATCAATTCTAATTGTAGTGCATGGAGTAGTGGGGATAGTGGGGAATGAACGTTGGGAGTTATGAACATCTACATTAATATTTTATTCATAACACTCCCCTTTGAATGTCCATTACATAAGAATATGCCTCATTAAAACCTTACTAGAAAAAACCCTATGGGATAAAAATCTAGTGAAGGAAAAAGAGTACAATATTCTTCTAAATACGCAACTACAGCCTTACCAGGAAAACCCAATGGGAAAAACCATGGTTAAGGAAAATATAGTGCATATTAACTCCCCCTCATGACAGCATCAATCAAGACCTTTAAATCAGCGAACTCCAATATTACGAACTAATTTTTTGAATATTACAGTAGGGAGTGCATTAGTGAATAAATCTGCTGGATTTTTCACTTGAACGGATTTGCTGAACATTAATAACATTATTCTTTTAGAGATCATATGTGAAAAAGAATTTTGGTGAAATATGTTTTGTTCTATCTCCTTTAATGTATCATTTCTTTCATTGAGCAATACATATAATATTATATTCATATATGATCTTCAGGATCATTTCTCTAAAAGACAATCTACATGTTTGACAAATGTGTTAAATCACAGATCTTAACCAAACACATACTTGACTTGCTTTTGTGTATTACTAAATTTTCTCATAGGTAGCGAAATATATGTCAATATCTTCGCGTGAGAGAAGAACTATATTTTGCTAATAAATTTACTATAAATGATATATCGTGTATTGTATGCTTATCAAGATAAGTGCTCATATTGCACTAAGATATGGTACTTCAGGACCAAATAGTTCTTCATCATTTTCTCGAGGTCTAAATGATCTTTATTCACATCTAATGATCTTACAACTATCGGATTGCTTAATGAATGTTATTTATCCATAATTACAATATAATTTTCTTGATGCATAAAAATATCATTTTTAAATGTTCAATTTGCAATCCAATGCAAAACTTTGTTCTTCCAAGATCTTTCATCTCAAATTCTTCCTTTAAATAATTTATTCTTTTGGAAGCTCTTCAGGAATTCTAAAGATCGTCAACATAAACTGTAATTATAATAAAATCATTTCTATATCTTTTCATAAAAATACATGGGCAGGTCATATCATTATTATATCCATGTTTCAATAAATATTCACTTAAACGATTATAGCATATGCGTCCATATTGCTTTAATCGATATAAAAATTTATTCAATTTAACTAAATAATGTTCTCGATAACCTAAATTACATGCTTCAGGCATCTTAAATCTTTTAGAGATTTTCATATAAATATCATTATCAAGCGAGCCATAGGCTGTAACAATATCCATTAGGTGCAAAAAGTCCTTCATAGACTGCCAGACTAATTATATATCAAAAAGTTGTTGCATCCACCACATATGAGTATATCTCAAAATTTCACCTTTCTCATTTTTATTTTCTCATAAATATTCATTTATATCATACTGGTTTTATACCTTGAGGTACAAGGACTACAGGTCCAAAAACTTCTCATTTTTCAAGAGAGTTTACATCTACCTCAATTGCACCTTTCTATTTTGGCCAATCATTTCTTTGTCGACATTATTTAATAGACTTCTAGTCGTGATCCTCAATATTTATTATGTTTAGCGCTATATTATATACAAAAATATTATTGATATCAATTTTATCTCGGTTCCATCTTATTTCATTCATGATATAATTTATTGAGATCTCATTATTTTCATGAAATTTCAGATACCTGAGTTTCTACTGGAACTCCAATATTATTTATAATTTTATTTTCTTCTGGAGTTTTATCTGAAATTATCATATCCTCGACTTGACCATTTTCATTCTTTGCTCCTTTTCTTTTTCGAGGATTTTTATATTTTTAATCTTTGGAACCGATTGCTTTTCCACGCTTCATGCGTGTTATAATTAGTCTGTCTAACAGGGACACGGACTTTAATTGGAGCATTAGCAGCTGGTACATGTGATTTGGTCACTTTCTTTGAGTCTGTGAATGTGTCTGGCAATTGATTCACTAACATTTTCAAATGAATTATCTTTTGAACATTTAGTTCACATTCTTTAGTACGAGGATCAAAATAAGACAATAATAATTCATACTAATATATTTTTTTTTTCAGCTGATAGTTTTCTCCCCCTAAGGTTGGGAATTTTTTTATTCATCTAAATCACAACCGGCAAAATTAGCCATTAATAAATCTCCCATCGATGGTTTTAGATACTATATTATATATGGAGATTCAAATTCAATATAAATTCTCAACTTTCTTTGATATCCCATTTTAGTGCGTTGTGGTGGAGCAATTATAACATATACCGCACATTCAAAAATTATTATATGAAAAATATTAGGTATGTGACCAAAAATAAATTATAAGGGGAAGCTTTATAATAGCTAGTTGGCATGATGCGAATTAGTTTTGTTGTATGTAAAATATCATATCTTTTTTTTTATATATATGAACATCTACAGGATGTTTAACATTAATTTCGATATTGTCTAGACGTATTTTCATAATTGGATTATGTTCTTTGATCAAATCTATTGAGCAAGTAATTTCGCAAACGCCAGGTTGCGATTTGATAATAAACATACATGTGACCATCTTATTGATGCATCAATTAAAATCATAAAATATTCAAATGATTCACATGTTGGATATATTGTTCCACAAATATCATATTGTATATGTTCTAGAAATAAAACCAACACACAAAAAATTCATCAGATTAAATAATCTTCTAGTTCTTTGATGAATGTTCATAATAATTATCTATTATTTTCCGCATCACTATTAATCCGGAATGGTCCAACCGGTCATGCCAAACTATAAATATATTCTTGTATGTAAACTTCTGGTTTACAATAACATGTGTTTCAATTGCACTAATATATGTGTAGTACAAGTCAGAGAAAAAACATATGCAATTTATTTTCAATATGCATTGTTTTTCATATATTCAATATTTTTTCATCAGTTGTCTCAATATGATATCCATTTCAGCGGATATTCTTAAAACTTAACAAATTTATTTGAGACTTACAAGAATATAATACATCATCATCAATATAAATCTGTATTTCTCCATGTAACCACAAAATAGCTCTTCTGGAGTTTTCAATCAATTTTTTTTTTGTTTTTTTTTATAAAAATAAATAAATATGATTTCAACAATAATCAATAATAAAAAGAATAAATAACTAGTATTTAAAAAAATTAAACATAAATAAGCAAATTTTATCTTACATTTACATTTTTTTATGCACTACAATCAATATAAATAATAAATAAGTATTAATTCATTTTTCAAAATAAAGAATGAACAACTATTCATTTTTTTTTTATCTTACAATTTTCCGTAACAACATAAAAGATAAAAATTAAAATTCCACCTTATAATGTAATACCTCTAATGAAATAGATAAGCTTCTTTAAGGCATTGTATTAATAAAAACGAACAAGCTTCTTTTAGGGCATTGTATTAATAGAAAATTAAATGATTTATAAAAGTAAATCATCTCTTTTCAAATAATTTTGTATAAGTTTGATATACTGTTTTTTTTTTCAAACAGTGAGGGCTCAATTTTTCATAAATGTCACCTATTTTATATATGTCTTTTTCATCATTCAAATAATGTCAAATCATTTGACTAAATTGAGTTTGTCCATAATAGTTCAATATAATGTTTTGACGTACTACAGGTACATTGGCGTACGACAGGTACATGACTAATAATAGCATAAATTTTCTTATTTGTTATTCTCTTCACTTTCTAATTATTTCTCCACTTCTAGTGGTAATTCTTTTTGTTCATTTATTTTTCCACTTCTAGTGGAATGATGCACTTTTTCTTCATTATCACGTCCATATCTAATAGTTTGTCCATCATATTATTTTCCACTTTATGTGTAACTATTATTTGTTCAACCAGAACAAGACATGTGGCTTCAATAATTTATTATAATTGAACTTCAGGTCAATTGATAAAATTGATGAAATAGCTTCAGGCCAATTTCATTAATATAATTTATATTCATACGGCTTCGGACCATTTCATTAACATAATATAATGTAAAAGATAATGTATAAACTTGAAATATTTCTTGAATCTTCTTCGGGAAGAGTACATCAAAAAAATTTCACATCACATAAATCTTATTGAAATCTTCTTCAAGAAGATATATTGAAATATTATCATATTAATTTTTGTGAGCCACATAAATCTTCTTCAAGAAGATTAAATTATTAAAAAAATTATGAACATCACATTAATTTTTGCACATTATTAAAAAAAATTTCATTATCTTTCCACTTCAGGTGGAAAGATGTGTTTTTG
Source organism: Carex pumila (assembly GCA_033356055.1). Taxonomy (NCBI): domain Eukaryota; kingdom Viridiplantae; phylum Streptophyta; class Magnoliopsida; order Poales; family Cyperaceae; genus Carex; species Carex pumila. The sequence continues at coordinate 234,888 of JARJHM010000466.1, read as the reverse complement.
TAATAATCACCATGATAATAAACTCATTCTTATACGTCCACGTCCACAAGTTTTTTTTTTCAAATTTATTATTATATATTGCTACATTTACTTCAAGAAATGAAGCAGAACAAATTGAATTATTTTGTCCAACAACTCATTATAATCTCTTCAACCATAAAGAGATAATAAATCAACTTAGAATATCTTTTAACTTCTTCAAGAAGATTAAATTATTGAAAAAAATATATATATAAGCATCATGATAAATTTGCGCATCATATAATTTTTCTTTATATCTTCTTCAGGAAGATCTTCTTAATATCTTTGAAATCTTCTTCAAGTTGATAAACTGGCTACAATGGCTTCGGGCCAATTTCTCGGTGCATTTTATAAAATTGAGAATTTTTGTAATATCTCTTGAAATCCTCTTCAAGAAGATTTAATTATTGAAGAAAAAAAAATATATGAACCACTATACAATATTTGTACATCATATAAATCTTCTTCAAGAAGTTTTTTCTCTTTTAAATCTTCTTTGGGAAGATTAAATTAAAAAAAAATGCACTTCATATAAAATTCTATGAATCATACTAAACATCTCAAAATAAATATAAAAAAATTGATAACTTATTTCATTTAGCAATTACTAAGAAGTATTATTTATATAAATAAAATTGAAATAAAAGTTACTAAAATTACCTCGAATCTTCAACTAGTAGAACTCTCGTGCTGATAACGTGTTATGAAATAAATGTGAACAAGCATAAAGAAGAATAAGCAAAATAGAGATGAAAAGATGGCAATTTCTTTATTCATACATTTCTCATGTGTGTACAATACAATATTACAAAGCCTCTATTTATAGGCTACAAATTGTAAATGAAAAATTTTATCTAAATAAATGGAGAAATAAATTTCAATAGTAGTGGCCATCAATTCTAATTGTAATGCATGGAGTAGTGGGGATAGTGGGGAATGAATGTTGAGAGTTATGGACATCCACATTAATATTTTATTCATAACATTTTTTTTTTTCCTTTTTCCTTTTACTTCTATGTCTGTTACACGACACAGGTAAACATTTTTTTTTAATGGAACTGCGGTATCAAGGTCAACAATTTCGGCTGGTTTCATTGAACTGAGGGAGAAAGAAAAAAAAAGTTGGGCTGTATTTAGGGGATGCCATCACTATTTATGATCCGGATCTCTTAGATGAAAGGCAGTTGTATCTAAGAGATGTAACCGTGTTAAAATTTAAGTTTTTTAAAAACATAGTTATTTGATTTGTTTTTTTTTAATATGGTATTTTTAAAAATTTCGAGCTCTAGACAGGTCAGATTTGAATTTCCTAATTTTTTACTCCTGGCGTGATTCCAACTCATATACTATTGGTTTAGAACCCTGTTTTTTACTCCTGGCGTGATTCCAACTCATATACTATTGGTTAAGACCAGGGTTCTAAATAGCTAGCTATAGCGGCACTATAGCTTTTTCGGACCATAAATACTAAGTTATGAGATAAAATTGCGCTAACTCAGCTACGACCGCTATTACCGCTATATGAGACCCGCTATGCTACATGGTTTCTTTTTTGCAATTTATATGGACTTCTGTACTTCTATTTTTATTTCTAATGCTACATGGTCTTCTACGATAAGTATACTAAACCAAATTATATGATTCTATTTTTATTTGTGATTTATTCTATCATTCTATATCGAGAAATATTCAAATACTAATTCTTCATTTTGATTACTCTTTTTATAGTATTCATTTGTCAAATTATTATCATTCGTTTCAATTGAAAACTGATTTGAATTATTATTATAATTATAAAATGTTTAAATATGTATATTGACTTCATTTACCTTATAAAATTAATTGCTCTTTGTCTATTATAATATGTAATACCATGAAGTATAAATTATTAAATAATGTTACTTTTTAAAAAAAAATTTCCTTCTTATTTGCATAATTGATAAAAAGTATAAATTTAGATTAGTTGTCATTTAGTTGTTACATCAATTCTCTAATATTGATTATGTTGATAATTAGTAGAAATATAGAATATAAAGTTTAAAAAGGGAAAACCGCTATGTATGATAGCTTCCCCTATAGCTATGCTATTCGCAATAGCTTTTTTTTTTTTGGTTTCCCCGCTATACCGCTATAATTGCTGTTTAGAACTTTGCTTAAGACTTGAGACCCAAAACTCTAGCCACTATACTGGGCTATTTTATGTGATGTATACTAATAATTATAGTATTTAATTTAAATTTAAGTTAAGCCTTTAATTTTTTGTGCTAGTTTGGTTTAAGTTATAATTATGATTAATTTAAATACTATAATTAAAAGAGGAGGATTCAAATGTCTCATTGTGTTTGTGCCTTCAATCATAGTCCAAATTCTTATTTTTATTTTCAAAGTCTAAAGAATCGATTTGAACAGTTCAATATGATCTCCATATTAAAATGTGCTTAATGATGAAATTTTATAGTTTTTTTTAGATAGGTACAAAATCATTGTTTTTCAAAATATTATGAACCATCCAATAGCAATGATTTTGCCCCTATCTAAAAAATAGTGAAAAGTTTCCAAAAATAATTTAAAATGTAGTCTCCAAACACATTTTAATATGGAGATCATATTGAACGGTTCAGATAGACTATTTGGACTTTGAAAACGGAGATAAGGATATGAGATATAATTGGAGCACGAAAACAATGGGGCATTTGAGCCGACCTCTAAAATAAAATAAAAAATACATATAATAGGCCTATCGTATTCTAGTTTTTTTTTTAAATTATCGTGTTGCCATATCCACAGAGGCTAAGACACAGTCAAGTAATGAGGGTCAATTGACTCCATTTATTTTTAAATTTTTTATAATTATACACGATATTCTATATAGTTTAGAGTAAAATACTATAAATACTATAAAATTGATTCTCATTCGTAGTATAAATATTTTATATGATTGATCTCTATTTACATTTGATCTCCATAAAAAGCCTAGCTCCGCCCTTGCGTATCCATATCAGATACGATACTGTACCGTATCCATACAACATAGTTTGATAGCAATAACTGTGAACACCAGTGGCCTCATCTCTGTATCTCATTTCTCTTTAGATTAAAAATAAATATATACATTTCAACAAACTGATCATAGTGGGATTCGAACTTGAATGTTTCTCCAGACGTGCATGATATGCAATTCAGATATAAGAATGACTAGAAGAGTACATCACATTTGCTAGTAAAGACTAAAGAGTTCCTACTTATTTTAATTTTGTACAAAAATAGTGACTGGAAACAATGAAAGAAACTGACAAGGAGCAAAATTGTTTGATAGCAATAAATCTGATCATGTGAACACCAGTGGCCTTATCTCAATTCTCAGGACAAAATATACAATATTTTAATAAACTGATCACAGTGGGATTTGAACCCACGTCCTTTAGATTCGGAGTCTAATGCGATATCCACTTCGCTATGCGACCATATGTGTCATGAAACAAAATTTTCTCTAGTACAATTAATATAACAATTGTAAACAGTCCAAATGAATGAATTTGCTACACACAGATTAAGACAAAACGAACAGCATTGCAAAGAAGCAATAACCGAGCAACATAATCACGTAAAATTATCTTTCCTACAGCAGTCTGTGAATCAATTTACTTACAGAATAACTTATCCATTAAGATAATTAAAGATGTAGACAGCGCGCTGCCGATTCCCTCACTCAGTACCCGACCCATTTAATTAAAGTAAAAGCTGGTATTCCCTGACTCAGTCCTCCTGCTCTGCACAATTATCTGACAATTCATCATCCAACCAGGTCTCCTCCTCCTCCCCCCCTGAGTCGGTACCCTCATCCTACTCTGCAAAACTATTTGACATGATTTCATAGTCTGAGCCGGCCTCCTCCATATTTGCTTTCTTCGACGCCTCCTCCTCCTTGACTGAGTTGTACCCCCATGTTCATATTCTCTCTTAGTTGGAAGCTCAATGCCGGTCGCCATCATTCCTCCCAGTTAGAGTATTACAACTACTACTTGCATCAAATAATTTCCCTCCACTTGCCCAATCAATTGATCAATCGATATGGAGTCTTGTTTGATTGAAATTCTGACTACGTCGCGTTGATTCTAAACAATCGTTGTAGTTCGATTTTGATTTCTGGATTGATCATTATCAGGTAATCGGACTTCTCTATAACCTGTGTTTTTGTTTTGTTTGGTTGAATTGGATTTTGAATTGGATATAAGATAATGATGTATATTTAACGAGATAGCGGGTCTGAGATTCAAATTTGATTTGTGAAATGATATGATCATGAGTACTGAGAATCTGTGAAATGATATGAATGTGTGAAATGAAATGAAAATGATATGGATACTGTGTGACTTGTTTTACTGATAAAACAGACCCAAGTGCTATCGTCGGTTAATATGCATTCATAATTTAATTTGAATTTGTATGGATTAATCCGCTCTCTACTCCTTTTCCTCTCTTCCCAAACCCTAGGTCCTGAGTGATCTATATTGCATTTTGCTTTCGTGCCGTGGATATATCTATTGTTCGACCCAAGCTTATTGCCCAAAATGGCAGAGAGCCTTCATGCTCTGGAATCAAATAACGCCTTGTATTTTCCCTCTTTCTGTTGAATTGCGATTGTTTCCGGTGTAGATTTTCCAAATTTTTTCCTTAGCACTGAAATTTTTTTAATTAACCGATTGGACTGCACCGATCTTAGCACATCCCCACCCGTAAACAAAACCTAAACAAAGGAATTGATTTTAGAGAGAAAAGAAAAAAACTGGATCTCCAAAAAGAAAGGCGGGGTCGTACCTCGACAGTCCTTGTTCGCACAATGTAATGCTCCGGCGCCGGGGATCGATTACATCGCGATCAGGGAAATGCAGGAATCTGATCCTCTCTTTAAAACAACAATTGGATATCGTTGATAGAATCCGACCCTTCAAAGCCCATTCCAGTTGGGCTTCGTTCTTTGGACTTTAATCCAACACATTATATACTATTTGAGCTTGAGTTTGCAGAGTTGATAACCTGAGGTAACATCATATTTCTGTTTAAATATGGACTGTCCGATCAGAATCAGCACACATATAATTAAGGGCTCCGAGATCGAACCTGATCGGACGGGTCTTGATCTAACAGAAATATTCTGTTACCTCAGAGATCATAATCTGTATCATTTTTCTCTACCTCCTGAAAATATTTTTCAGTTATTTCATATTTGAATTTGCTCAGCCGCTCGTTGCTGCTCCGCTTGTGAACTGTTAATTTTACGATAAATTCAAGCTGGCTATCAGGTGGTTTAACAAAACACCTTCAAGATCCCACCTCAAGCTTTCCTTCTCCACTCTCTCATCTCCCCTTTCAGGCGTCCAAATTTCATCTCTTTTCTCGTCTCCTCAATTCATAAGCCACTCAAATCCCGATATTTCCCTCTTCTGTCAAAAAGGTTTCTCTGAAATAACCGACCAATTAATTGGAAAAGCAATCCATGGCTTCTCTCTCCGACATTGCCTTGCTCTCATCCCTTTCCAATGTAACACACTCATTAATTTCTACTTCAAGCTGGGTAACCCAAAAGCAGCTCTCTATCTGTTCGACGAAATGCCTGAACGAAATAAAGCATCATGGAACACAGTCATCTCTGGCTGTGCCAATTTTGGTTTATTCAATGAAACAGTTCAACTGTTTAAGAACATGAGAGAGCAGAACATTGAGCTGAATGGATTTGTGCTGGCTAGCCTTGTAACCCTTTATGATAAGCGGTGTGGTGGTACTGCAGGAACCCCAATTCATGCACTTGTAACAAAACTCGGATTAATGTGCAATGTGTATGTCTCTACTGCTCTTCTCCATTTGTATGGTATTTATGGACCCCTGTCTGCTACAAAAAAATTGTTTGACGAAATGCCCGAGAGAAATGTAGTTTCTTGGACAACCTTCATGGCAAGTTTATCTTCAAATGGGCACCCACGAGAAGCATTGAAAGCCTATAGAAAGATGAGGTGGGAAGGGGTTGCATGCAACCACAATTCTTTTGCAACTGTGTTCAGTGCATGCGGGTCGCTTGAAAATGAGATTTTAAGTGTACAAATTATCGGTCATGCAGTTGTTTCTGGGTTCGAGAAACATGTAGCTGTGTCAAATTCTATTATTAGCCTGTTTGGTGTTCTGGGAAGAGTTAGGGATGCAGAGAAGGTGTTCGATCGAATGGAGACCTGTGACACAATCTCTTGGAACTCTATTATTTCTCTCTATTCTCACAATAATTTATATCTTGAAGCATTCAAGTTATTTTCTGACATGCAGGGTAATAGATTTAAACCTGATGCTTCTACAATCTCTAGTTTGGTTTCACTTTGTGCTTCTCTAGACCAAATTAAGTGGGGTAAAGGATTACATTCACTTTGTACAAAGAACGGATTGGATAATTTTGCTTCTGTGAATAACACACTCGTTAGTTTGTACTCTGCGGCTGGAGAATTGGGCAATGCTAAGTTTCTGTTTCATGAAATGCCCGTGAAGGATACTATTTCTTGGAACACAATGATTTCTTCCTTTGCATATCATGGTAGATGGGTTGATGCTTTGCTGGTATTAATTCAGTTGATTAAAACTAAAGAATGGCCTAATCATACCGCATTTGCAAGTTTATTGGCAGCTTGCATAGGCCCTGAAACTCTCTTCCATGGAAGAATGGTACATGCATTGATTACTCAGCTGGGTTTACAGAATAATTTGTCAGTGCGCAATGCTCTAATCACCATGTATGGAAAGTGTAATTGCTTGGGAGAAGCCCAGTTTATTTTCCGAACAATGCCTGTGCATGATGTCATCACATGCAATGCAATAATAGGAAGCCATGTAGATAATGGAAGTTCAGAGGAGGCAATGGAAGTTTTTATTCAGATGAGAGAAAATAACTTGCAGGGAAATTATATTACCATGATAAGTCTTCTTGGTGCCTTCTCATGCACCCGAGATCTCACTAATTATGGCATGCCCCTCCATGCCTATGTAATTTCTGCTGGATTTGAGTCTGATAATTATGTGAAAAATTCTCTAATAACTATGTATGCAAAATGTGGTGATTTCAAATCGAGTGGTTTTATATTTGAAAATATGGAGACAAGAAGTACAGTTTCGTGGAATGCTATTATCTCGGCAAAAACCCTTCTCAGCCAGGGTGAGGATGCACTAAAACTGTTTGTAGAAATGACACGTAGTGGGAATAAGTTAGACCAGTTCAGTCTCTCGGAAGGATTGGCAGCTAGTTCCGACTTGGCATCACTTGAGGAAGGCCAACAAATTCACGGTCTAAGCCTAAAACTTGGTTATGGATCTGAAGTTCATGTCCTGAACACTGCTATGGATATGTATAGTAAATGTGGGAATTTGGAAGCAATGCTACATTTAATGCCTGGAAAGTTGAAACGGCCTCGACAATCTTGGAATATACTGATATCTGCCTATGCAAGGCATGGTCATTTTAATAAAGCCGAAGAGTCATTTAAAGAGATGGTTATAACAGGTGCAAAGCCTGATTTTGTCACCTTTGTAGCTATACTCTCTGCATGTACTCATGCAGGATTAGTAGATAAGGGTTTGCATTACTATAATTCTATGATTTCTGAGTTTGGTATTGTACCTGGTATCAAACACTGTGTGTGCTTAGTTGATCTACTCGGACGGGTGGGGAGACTAAATGAAGCAGAGAAATTTATTGAACAGATGCCAGTACAGCCTAATGGTCTTATTTGGCGTAGCTTGCTATCTTGCAGTCGGATCCACAAAAATGTTGAAATTGGAAAAAGAGCTGCAGATAGGCTTCTTGAGTTAGAGCCATCTGACGACTCTGCTTACGTTCTTTTATCCAACTTATATGCCTCTAACAGACAGTGGGGCGAGGTTGCTAGTTTGAGGAGGCACATGAAGGCAATTAATTTGGAGAAAGAGCCAGCATGTAGCTGGATTAAATTTAATAATGACATTAGCTCTTTTGGGGTAGGGGATAAGAGTCATAAGAGATCTAAAGAGATATATGCGAAGCTCGATGAGTTGCAGCAAATGGTTAAGCAAGCAGGTTATGTTGCCGATACATCTTTTGCATTGCATGACATGGATGAAGAGCAGAATGTAGAGAATTTGTGGTGTCATAGTGAGAAGATTGCATTGGCTTACGGCCTTATAAGAACACCTAAAGGGGTGGTCATAAGGATTTTTAAGAACCTTAGGGTTTGTGGGGATTGCCATTTGGTCTTTAAGCTTGCTAGTCAGGTGCTTAATAGGGAGATTTTGTTGAGGGATCCCTATCGCTTTCATTGCTTTAAGGATGGGGTTTGTTCTTGTTCTGATTTTTGGTGAATACTGTTCTTTAGGCTAGAAATCGTTATGTTATATGATAATTTTGATATGAATGTTTTGAGAAATGCTCATTTTTATCAATTCAATTTAATTCTCTCTAGTATTGTAATTTTGTAATTGATATTGGGAACAAGGTGAATTGGTTGCACTTAAGATGAATTGGTTACACATAGTATTTGTAGGTTGGTATTTCTTGGTTCTTGTCCCTGAACATTATAGAAATAAAAACTAAAACCATATCTCTGAAAATTCACATTAGCTCTCCATAAACTGGACAGCCAGAAGCAAAGAGTTGCAACTTGATTCATAATTAAACAAAACAAAACGGAAATCAAACAAATCTACTTGGTGGATCAAGCATATAAATTTAAATTTTGGAGATAAGGCACGACTCTAATGGGGAAGGACAGTATTATTCAACTACAGTATAATGTTTTCATTAGGTGTCGAGTATTTGTTATCATGAAGACATGAACATAAGAAAACACTTATTAGTTATACAATTAAATACTTTCCAATTTTCAATCACTACTGGTAATTTATCCGCTTAAATGATAGCCTTCCGAGAGTAAAATAAAATGATATCCTTAAGACAGTTTGACCATAACAATACCATAGAAAGCAGAGGTTAAAGAAGAATAAAACCTGCATTGCTGATTTGATGGAATAGACGTGAATTATATCTACATATCAAGATACAAATTCAAGATCCACAATAACCCAAAATACACATCAATATTGTTTAATTTTTCCAACAAGCATCAGAGAACAGAACAAATTCATAGTAAATCAAAATAAATTGAAGATAGTAGAACCATAAAAGCAAAACATAATATATAATACTAATCTTTTAATTCGGTCAGTTGACAGATTCGATAAAATTACACCTACCTCCCTATTACAGATTAGATCCACAACCAAAAAAAATAAAAGGAAAAAAAAACCTAAAACATGATTATATAACCGAAACCCAGCCCAGACCTAAGCACAACCCATAGATCAAACTACAACCCAATCCCAACCTAAGCACTGGTAAACTTCGTCACCGCCTTGGTACCCTCCGAAACAGCGTGCTTCGCCAACTCACCGGGAAGCACCAACCTCACCGAGGTCTGAATCTCACGAGAGGTAATGGTGGGTTTCTTGTTGTACCTAGCAAGTTTTGATGCTTCTGTAGCCAACTTCTCAAAAATATCGTTAATGAAGGAGTTCATGATCGACATGGCCTTGCTGGAGATACCGATGTCAGGGTGCACCTGCTTCAAGACCTTGAAGATATAGATCTTGTAGGTCTCAGTGCTCTTCTTGGCCTTCTTCTTCTTCTTCTCACCTCCTTCCTTGGTAGGGATGCGTTTCTCAGCCTTAGGCTTCTTCTCAGCAGGGGCCTTCTCGCCCTTCTTCTCTTTCTCCTCTGCTGGTTTCTTCTCAGCGGGTTTCTTCTCAGCCTTGGGCGCCATTGGAGAGACTAACGGAGGTCGGTCGAAGGAAGAAAGTTCTAGGGTTTGCAAGGGAGAGGTATAAGAAAAGTAAATTGATTTGGATGATTTGGGGAAAGGCTGGGTGAGATTCGTATTTATAGAAAAGGAGGTTCAGATCTTGATTGGTTGGATGATTGTGACCCGGATCGATGAGGTGGAGGATATGGGGACCGTTGATTTGTCGAACGGTGGGGATTTGATATTTGGTAAAAGGTTTGACGCGTGGAGGTGTTTTATTGGTTGATTGTTGAGACGCGGATTGCTGGCGTGGCGGTTGAAAACTAAAGAGCGAAAATGAGGCGGTAAAGAGCACGAATCGAAGCGGATTGGAGGGAAAAGGGGGCGCCGAAATTTTCGTTTTGGTTTAGGTTCGGTTTGCATGCAAATTACAAATTGTGTCTTGAAAGAATTAGTATCCACCCAGGTACCTGAGATGCAACTTACAAATATAGATCGTTCTTTTCATGTGGCACGAATCTCAAAGCACAATCCCTACAGTTTGTGTGTGGGTGTGGGAAGGAAGTTTACGCAAAGTTCAGCTATTGAAAATTGAGTTCGATAAACCATCTGAAATACAATGTTATCAGAACTAGACCGGACATTGACCCGGTAAAACTCCGGTTTAACGATTCACTAGTCAGACCGATGGTTCAATAGATTTGACTGCTGATTTTTTAAATACTTACATATTTATTTATAAGATATAATTATTATTATAAATAATTATGTTTTATGTAATAAAATTTTCAATATACATATTAACAATGTACTATAAAAGTAAATTTATATATTAGAAATAATTATTTTTTATTAAAAATAATAGAGTAAAGATGTTGTCCCCCTTGAATCTGTCCCCTATCTGTCCCCCTAACAACCTTCATTTTTTGTTCTCCCACGTGGTCAAAATTCACCATTTTCAACATTCCTTTTTTGTCCCCCTAACAACCTTTCTTTTTTGTTCCAATCTGAACAGGTGTGAATATTATTAGTGTCAGATGTTAATATTGTTAGTGTCATATGTCAATACTTCATTAGTTAGATATGAATAGTTACATATATGAATACTTCATTAGTTATATATGAATACTTCGTAATCGTCAGTATGAATACTTTTTGGAAGAAATAGGGTGAGAGAGATGAATCTAACTTTGAATTTTGAATTGTAGAAATTATTTTAAACATGTATGAATACTTTGTAATCGTCAGAATGAATACTTCATTTGTTTAGATATGAATACTTCTTTATTTAGATATGAATAATATATAGATTCGCTGTAGTGGTCCCCAATCTTGGTAAATGTCGCTTTCAAACGATTGTGGTCCCCAATCCAGGCTGTCACAAGACGTCAGCGGTCCCCCTGGTTGTTACTGGTCCCCTCCAACTTGTGTTTACATATGACGAATGGTTCTAATAATAAGTATGAATACTACAAATTCGTAGGTATGAATACTATACGTTTTGACTATTAATAAAATAGCATTAATCTTGCTCTTTGGTGGTAATTAGCACGTTTTAACTTTTTTTTTGTCTTTTAGTGCGGGGGACTGAAGTAGGGGGACTGTTAGTTGATCCCAAAATAATATATCTATTGTAGCTCAAATGTAGAACTTATTGTTAGAATTAGTAAAATAATTAAATCAAATATTATGAAATATTTTTTTCGTCCAAGAAATTTTATATTTTATACTTCATAAATAAATTGAATAACTGCATAGAAATTATTTTGTTTTTGTGATCAAGTGAATCCCTAATGATCCATATTAGAATTAATATTTAGTTTATAAAAAAATAATATTGCAACAAATGTTGGATTATTCTTAAATACATAATTGTTTACAAAAGTATGTTACAAAATATAAATGACTACACAAAGTTAGTCACAGAATAATACACATTAAATTCCACTTTTTCTCCTAAAAAGTTGTTCTATTTTCTTCTCAAAAGTTGTTACTTTCCATACAAAATTGAAAATAGTCACATGACAACAATGGGCAAAAAACCAATATAAAACCGGTTTTCTTTTTGCTTTTACTCCGGTTTTTTTTATATAAAACTAGCCGGTTTAATTAAATATATCTGGTTCAATTACATATCCAATTCAAATAGCGAACCAAACCGTAAACTTGTTTGGTTCCGGTTTATTCCGTTCGAACCGGCCGGTCCGGTCCGGTTTTGATAACAGTGATTTGTTCATTTTTATTTTTTCAAATGGAAACTTGAATCTTTAATAGTTCGCCAATGTTGAAGAAGCTTAAATAATAGTTTAAATTTCTTAGTTTCGGTAGTTCTGTATTTTCTTTTTTTTTATTTGAAACCGAAACAATTACGTCAAGGTAATTTGAAATCACAATAAAATCATTTCTGTTTACTGGCTTATTTCAAGTTCGAACTTCCCAAAATAGATAAAAAAAAAATTGCTGCAGCTTATTTGACACCAATCAAGCAGTACACAACAAAATTATCATATCCGATAACTTCCAGATTCGTGCATATTTCCCGTTTTCATGGATATTTAGTTCCACGATGGAAAAAAAAAAAATGAAAGAATACACAGTACAGTCTTGATATATTACTGTATTTTGGAGAAGCAGAACGCTGTCGAACATTTTTTGTTTGTTTGTGAAATTATGCACGTTGGCTCTGTTAAGTTCACTGTCACGTTATTTACATTCTGAATTAGTACTATCCGGTTAGAGCATGTAATTTCAGAATGACTTGATAAATTTGGTTAAAACAATATTTGAGGACCAGCTTTTGGTTAAGTGATAAAGATAATGTTCTGTGTGAAAGGTTGCAAATTTAAAATCTGAAAGAAATAATTTTGTAGATATTAAACAAGGTAACTTAATTTCCGACTTTTACTTAAAAAAATAAGGTTAAAGCAACATGTAATTTGGTAAAATAAATTTTTATATAATTTTGTCTATCTTTTTTTATTTTAACTGTGTAATCTGGGAAAAGTGAGATATGCATCAATTATTTTTGTAGTTCGCGCATACGAAGAGAGAACATTCTTTGCCTTTTGATTCTAATTCCAGTGTTCACAATATATACAATTTCATATGTTTCATTAAAAAATATTACAATGTATTATTGAGACCTTCTGTTCACGTAAAAGTACGTCATTATAAAATAATGAAAAATTCAATTTGAGCTAAATATATTTTAATCAGGAATTCATATTTTCTTCAGTATGAGTGTATGACCTTCTGTATTATCTTTCTTCTTGTTTCTTTTTTATAAACTATTGAAGCCTTCAAATTTCATTCTATCAACGCGAAAGAAATAAAGTAAAGAGAAAGGGAAAAAATAAAAAATAAAGCCAGCCACTTGGAAGATCTATTGCTCATCCTTTGATTGAGTTTCAACGTCCAAATCAAAGTCACTGAATTCAGGCAAATTGCCTGGTAGATCAGAGCCATACACGTGTCCCATCTTCGTCCGTTTCGTCTCCAGGTATTTTTGGTTCTCAGCTGTAATAGGGGAGATAACCGGCACCCTTCCAACCACTGCAAGGCCGTACCCCTTCAAACCAACAAATTTTGCTGGGTTGTTTGTCATGAGCCGCATTGTGCGTACACCAATATCCCTAAGGATCTACAAGAAAACAGAACAATGTACATAAATTTACTTCTCACAATGGGAGCACGTTTGTAAATCTGAATTCTGCACGTACTTCTTTTTTTTTATAGATTACACATGCATTTGCAACTAACAATAAGCTTGGGTCATTTGCAAATAACATCCATCTAAAAACTAGGTTATATCTAATATAATACATACATACATGCCTTTTTTTCTTTCAAACTCAAAACTGTTGCATAAATTCAATGGTTGCAGGCTGTCAGGGGTAGGGTCGGCAATCAGTTAATCTAATGGTTGCATGCTGTTTACCAGTGCCTCGGGAAAACAATCCGGGTTTAGTTGAAAGTCTAAGAATTGTTGGATATTGTCTTTCAGAATTAGCACCAACGGTTTAGTATGAAAAAAAAAAAAAGAACGAATAAGTCTACCTGAGCACCAATTCCATACTCGCGCGAATCAATCGCCAAACCTAATTCGACATTTGCCTCGACTGTGTCACTTCCTTGGTCTTGCAAATTATAAGCCCGAAGCTTCTGACCCAATCCAATGCCTCTCCCTTCGTGGCCACGCAAATAGACTACAACCCCTCTGCCGGCCTTTTCGATCAATTGCATCGCCTGATCGAGCTGGTTGCCACAGTCGCACCGAGCTGACCCAAGAATGTCACCTGTTAGGCATTCCGAGTGAACCCGTACCAGTACGTCTTGCCCGTCTCCTATATCTCCCTAGGAAATATAATAATAAGCTGAATTTATTTGGAATTGATTCTTTGTTATAAAGACACATAACAAGCAACTGATTGTACCTTAACAACTGCAATGTGCTCGGTGCCATCTAATTTTGATTTATAACAGTGAGCACTGAACAGTCCCCACTTTGTTGGCAACCGGGCGATAGCCACCAACTCTACCAGTTTCTCTCTCTTCCTCCTATACCTGGAGCATACTATTCCGGCACATTAAACCATTCACGTCAAAGGAAAAATACATTATTTACTAGACATTAAATTTAAGGTGATTATATACTAACCTGATCAAATCTGCAATCGATACAATAGGCACGTTATATTCCATGGCCATCTGTTTCAAGGCAGGTAGTCCAGCCATGGAGCCGTCTAAGGGGTCGACAATTGTGGAGAGAACAGACACGGGTCGCAATCCGGCAAGAGAAACAAGATCCACTGAGGCCTCGGTGTGACCGGCTCTTTTAAGAACACCTCCATTTCGGTATTTAAGGGGAAATACATGACCCGGCCTTCTCAGATCTCCCGGTTTTGAATCCGGTGACGAGAGTGTGAGAATTGTTTTTGTTCTGTCTTCGGCTGATACCCCAGTTGATATACCCACTCTTGCATCCTAAATTAAATAATGGACAGTCAGAATAGAGAAAAAAACACATGGAACACCATACAGGAATTATGACCTTTGATGAGTGCTTTATGTTAGTGTGCTTGTCTCACAGAAATGAACTTTGTTTTCTTAGAATATCTAGGGTCAAGACCAATAGAGCTATGATTTAGAGTATTAAATTCTACTATTTTGTATTGGACAGGGGCTGTAGATGGCAAGATTGGCTCCCAGAGGATATGGACTGTGTTCCTTTGGAGGTGTACAAGGAGGTGCCTTTGGTGGTGATAGATGCTGATTAGAGGCAACAGGGAGCCTGGGGATCTTTTTGTAATTAACATATCCCTATCCAGATATATAGTTTAGTAATGCCATTGATGCAGTTTGGATAATGCAGTGGTTACCTGCAGTTTTTGTATGTGGTTTAAAAAACATTGCTTAGCTGTCTTTCGAGATCAATGTTTATCTAGGGATTAAACTGGTTATTTTGTCTGTGAACACTATATGTTTCTTTAATGAAATGGGCTATGCCTTTTCTTCTTCCAAAAAAAATGCTAATAATTAGAATGCTTGTTTTTGCACAGAAGTCCCTGCCATTAATTTGAATTTGTATATTCATCCTTCCAACCTAGAATATCCAATTTTGCAACTATTCAGGCACATGCATCAGCAGTTACCATGTACAACTGATACCCTATTAAACTTTCTATCAGTGAAAGATTAGAAAGAAGTAAAAAAAAATGAATAATAATGTTACCACAGTGACTGTGGAAGCCGCTGCCGAGATGTCTTCAATTTCTGTGAAGGAAGACATCATGGGGATCATTAATCTCTCTAAATCTTCTTCCTTCATGCCAACTGATATAATTCCCGATCCGTGTCTAATCATGAAAGCTATGGATTGAGGCTTAACTAAGCTAGCTGCCATTATTAAATCTCCTTCATATACTCCATTCTCATCATCTACAGCTATCACAAACTGCATATATAACTGAAATTAAATGTACAGTTCTCTCTTGCATTTCACTGGGGATTGCGGATCAGGATTTCCCTTGAATATCTTAACAAAAAAATAAAAGGTATTATCATTAGAGCTGCTAGGTAACAAGTACTAAAACCAACAGCACAACACTGAAGTAGAAAAATAAATGTATCCTTAATGACCACAAATTACAATGTCAGTAATAAATATGTCATGACATACGACAGAATATATTAATTCTTAACTTTAATCAGCCCTTTCCTAAAAAGGGAAAATGATTATTTACAGTATTTCCTAAATAGGAAATTTACTGATTGTTCTCACCTTTCCTTCCTGTAAAGCTCTGACAGCCTCATCAACAGAGGAGTAGCCATCAGAAGGGCGATCAGGATCGCCTTCGGCATCACTAACAAAAAAATCTGTAGTTTCTTGGGTGATTTCAGCACTAATGGTTTTGAAAGAGGAATCCGATAGGCCGAAAACAGATCCGTTATCCCTCCCTTTTAAAGGATCCTCTTGTACAAAATCAGTCCCTCCTCCAACTGTGTAGCATTGCAGCTTAAAAAGCCCCCTTTTGACAAATCCGAATCCTGTGTTGTGGAAGCCTCCAAATAATTTCTGAAAGCTGATGTGAAAATCAAATATTACCAGATATAAACCAATTCTTCTGAACTAAATAAGAAGTGAGACTAATGAATTATAGTATCAAACCTTGGATTGGGGATGGAATGAAGCAGGGAGGGGGAGCCAAGCAAAAGGCAATCCATTCAAAGAGATGTAATAATCAGATTATTACACTGTAACTCTTTTAAAATTTAATCCCTATCTTTTTTTTTCTCCATTTATTGGCTTACTTTCTTTGTCACCATACCTCATTAGGCTATGCATTTTGGATTTATCTATTAGTGGGTGATGGAAGTAAAAACAAAAAAGAACTGGAAAAGAAGTTGGCCACATATTGCGGATTTAGTACGAATTTATCTCAGCCACAGAGAATTCCGTATTGGATTTTTATACAGTAAAGCTTATTTTTTATACAGCCACAGAGAATTCCAAAATCTTTGTCAAAGCTCAAAGCTGCACTTCTTGTATGACATAAAACAGAAGTTATAAATAAAATTCAAAGCACAGTGCTCTGATTTAACACTTCAGTTTGTCCTTTATTGGTTACTTTTGAAGCCGCGACTCTTATATAACAATTATGCACATTTACGCCAAAACTTAATTTTCATGTAATTAAATTCTCTGCCTAAGCTTGCTACCTTCCAATTCCAAGATGGCACTTTTTACAAAGGAGGTGATAAACAGCTACAAAATAAATACCAATTACAATTACCTGGCTATTTTAAAAGAGCAGATGTATTAGCAGTATATGCAAAAATGCAATGTTAAACATCTCTTTCATCAAGTACGCTTTGATTTGTCTATCGCGAGCCATGGCATTAGGCTAATTTGTACACTCACGTGCATGACGGGTTCATAATGGTCCCAATTTGGGGAGAGGCCAATCATTCTTCAAAATTCTTCTAGCTGTTAGAACAAATGCATGGTAGCACCGGCGTGTCAAACAGGTAAGAGAACATGATATCATTGCATTGTGACGGCAACTGAGAGGCCACGTCCTGGTCGGGCATTTTGTCGAACAGTTTGCGAGCGACCGTTTGCCGCTTAGGTGACAACGGAGGAAGGCGGGTTCAGCCCACAATCGAATTGATGGGCTTATGATCCGTCTAAATTAGAAAAAGCACGGGCCTAATCCCAAATTCACTTATGACCTTCGTCAGGATCGACGTGTTTTATTTTTTTTTTGAAGTTTAGTGGGAAAGTCCCACTAAAGATATATTTATAAAAAATCATTTACATATGACCGAACTACTAGCAGTAGTCGCTAGTCCACTCTAAAATTAAATGTTATTTACACAGTAATCTCTCTAGCCTAACTCCCAACCCGATCCCTTTTTTTCCAGTTCCAAAGAATGATGCCCTAACTAAATAGACACCCATTGTGTACATCGATAGCCGCTGCATTAATCAGAACGTGTTCCGGTTTGTGTTGAGCTGTGAAGGTTTGGCTGTTCCTTTCTTTCCACGGCATTCATGTTCTTGCCGCCCATGTCGCCATGCAGCATACGGTGTGCCGTACATATTAAATTTGTGGCCTTTGTGTGTTGGTCATCTCCCCTTGGCGTTTTTAGTCATAGTGACAAGGTTTGCGAATTATTCACGAATAATTTGCGAATAATTCGGATCTGAGTCATCGGCAAACCGAACGGCAGATTAAACGGCAATTCACGAATTAAACGAATTATACACGATTTATTCGTGAATTATACGGATTTTACATTTAATTCGCGTTTCTTTCGAAACAATTCGTTGCGATTTCGCGCAGGAGAGAGGAAATAATTTTGTATGGGGCTTTGAGTATATCACGTGGATTTGCAGTTGTGGAGTCCACTATTGTGAAGTTGCGAAGAGGTAAATTGTTAATATTAAGGTGGAATCTTCTATTATTATTAACTTTGTGTCTATTATTGTGCATAACCTTTTATTTATTTGTATAAAATTTATTTTTTGAGGGACTTTTTTTGAGTTTTTTTTTTTTCTTTTTTGTTGTGTACCGAATTATTCTCGAATTATATCCGAATCACGAATTTTTTATCTCACTGAACTGAACTCAAATTATTCATTTGTCACTATATTTCTAGTCTGTCATGCGTCAACTTGTATAGCAAACGAAAAGTTCTTACGATGTGTGGTTGCATCGATTTGAGCTTTTATCCTTGAAAGTTTTCCAATGCTCTATGTTTTTAGCTCCAAATATAAACTCATGGCAAAGACAAAGTAGTCTCTACTCCTAAAAATGCAAGTACTGAAAATAAATATTCATAAAATAGAAAAATATACTAATTGAT
Organism: Carex pumila; assembly: GCA_033356055.1. Taxonomy (NCBI): domain Eukaryota; kingdom Viridiplantae; phylum Streptophyta; class Magnoliopsida; order Poales; family Cyperaceae; genus Carex; species Carex pumila. The sequence continues at coordinate 216,193 of JARJHM010000466.1, read as the reverse complement.
ATTTTTGAGGTTTTTATGCAAATAAGGAAAGCGAAAGCGAAAATAAAAATGCAAAAAAGAAAAAAAAATATATTCAAATTGATTTTTACGAGGTTTTATGCAAAATAAGATGCTAAAGAGTAAAGATACAAATTTCTGACCTAGTCTCAATTGTTGTTAAACATCTAATGATAGCGTAAAACTTTCTCTAATAGGGAATTCTTACTCTATCTCTGATAACGGCGCCAAAAAACTTGATTGATCAAATTGGTACTATTAACTGCCGGTATATAAAACATATCTTTTATACGCTAGTGCTACTTTCGTTCGAATCACAAGCGCATGATCGTACTGTATAGTAGTGTTAGGTGTCACGCCACAGGGATAGATTTTTAAATATTTAACAACATATACTAGTCTAGGTTCTTGGGTTTATATTTGAGTTTAAGACGGAGATGCTAATTATGATAAATCACATAAATAAAGAACCTCTAAGGTTCAGGTAATCTCCTTCTAAATTAAGCAAAGTATAATTTTGACGTTTATCTACCCCGCATCCGGCACTGTCACTATAGTATGTGACATAAATCGTCCCGCAAGGCAGTCCGCATATGGCATTGTCACTACTCGCAAACGCCTAGGATTTTTGCCTTATGTGATTTGAGAGGTTTTTTGATTTTTCGATCAGCTTTTGGGCAAACAATTTAGAGTGTTCCAGATCCGTAGATTATCCTCCTCGCGCAAGGGATAATAGATACTTCCCTATTCTACCCTATAATTATAAAATCCCAAAACCTTACTTATTTCTAAGTTAATCCTAATCATAAATTGAATACACTTCCCTATCTTGCAAACGGAGCCCCTTGGGTTCTAACCCTACTCTTTGAACCGCTGTCAAATCTCGTTAACCAAAGTGCTAAAAGTACTTACAAATAATTCCACTCACAAAGAAATTCAAAGACTTTACATCTATTAGTATGTGGAGCATATTGGCATATAGTAGACGAAACTATGTATACACATTGGCAATATAACAGATACTATAATTTTTTTTTGATAAACAAACATATGAGACAAGTTGTTTATTTTTTATTTTGAGCAAATAATATAATTTTTTTGATAAATAAACAGGCGAGACAAGTTGTTTTATTTTTATTTTGAGCAGATAATATAATTTTTTTTAATAAATAAACAGATGAGACAAGTTGTTTTTTTTATTTTGAGCAGGTAATATAATTTTTTTGATAAATAAACAGACGAGACAAGTTGTTTTATTTTTATTTTGAGCAGATAATATAATTTTTTTTTAATAAATAAACAGATGAGACAAGTTGTTGTTTTTTTATTTTGAGCAGGTAATATAATTTTTTTGATAAATAAACAGACGAGACAAGTTGTTTTTTATTTTATTTTTTATTTTGAGCAGATAATATAATTTTTTTTGGTAAGTAAACACATCAGACAACTTGTTGGTTTTTATTTTTTTTTCCATGAATAAACAGCTCAGATTAGTTGTTTATAATTAAACATTTCAAGCTTGAATTTTGTCGTTACTTGCAACGGTCCGTTCCTCAAAAAGGAAATAAAATAAATTTGTAAAATCTACTAAGCTCCCAATTAAGCGACTATAAAAAGGGGAACATACAACATTTGTTGTGCATTCACGTTCCAATACAAATTTCAGTCTACTCTACAAAAAAAAAAAAAAAAAACCCAACAAAATCCCAACAAGAGAGCGAGAAAGCAAAAAATGATTCACATTGAGATTGAAGAGATGGCAGCGTCGACGAACACAACAGCAGAAAACCAGAACTCTGGCAATATGGTCCCATGGGCAGAGAGGTTAATAAATCGAATACAAGAGGAGTGTAATAATTGGACCATTCCCAATCCATTGCGTAATGCTAATGCAATGCCAGAACAGAAGGCTTCAATCTTCAAGAACAGCAGCAATAAAGGTACTGTCGAAAAGTTGCACAAGGATCGTGCTGTCGAGCTCGGTCCGTACAAGCATCCCATGACTGAGGGGTGGTTATTTCCAGAAACTGAGAAAAGGGATGCGTTCATGCTGGCAGCCAAAGTGTTTGGACTTGATTTCAAGAAGTTTATCCATTGGATATCTACAATGATAATCAAAGTTCGAGCGTGCTATGCTGACGGTTCCTTTGAAATGAATGATGAAAAATTTGCTGAGATGCTGCTGTTCGATTGTTTTTTCATAATCAGTGTAATAATAGTACTCACACAAGGCCCCCTGTATCCTTTGTTATGGAAAAATATGCTAGAAGCCATTGAGGAAGAACCGATAAAAAATGCATGTAAAAGGTATATTGTTAAGTCTAATCAGGAGGCACAAGATCTTATGGGTGATTTGCTCATGCTAGAGAACCAAATTCCTTTCTTTGTTGTCGATTATTTATGGGTAAATTGCTTCAAATTCATAATCTCTGATGACAATATTTCATTCAAGGATTTTGCTCTGTCCTGCTTTGATGACTACTATCCAAGGAGGATCACATCTAGAGATACGTGTCAATTCTCAGATTGTCAGCACCTTCTGGATCTCTTCCACTGGTCGTGCGTGCCAATCGATAGGTTTAAGAAAAAAGCGAATTACACGCAACCTGGCCTATACATTTCTACAGCGACGGAGCTTCGAGCTTCCTCAGTAATTTTCGAAAAGGGAAAATCAGACTGTTCCCTTGATATTAATTTCAGTCAGAGATACTTGAGAACAAGAGGAGTGATCTCCATTCCGGAAATGCACCTCTATGGATACAACCGCCATATTATTCAGAACCTCGTTGCTTTTGAGCAAGCCTATGGGTTGCGGGGTTACGGATTCACCGCCTACGTGGAGTGCATGGCCCAACTGGTACAGACCGAGAAGGATGTGAGCATACTGAGGAGCTCTGGCATCATTGCTAGCACACCCATGACAGATAGAAAGGTCATTGATTTTTTCAGAACAATACGCGATGAAGTCCAGGTTAACGAGATCCCGCCAGATCTTTACGAGTTATTCGAGCAAGTAAAGAATCATATACAGAACAGGCCTCGTTGTCCCAACATATGGATCCCTATTTCGGTGTTCACTGTATCCATCTTTGTACTGACAGTTTTGCAAACCGTATACTCCATGCTCCCAGGCAACAAATGATCACATGCATTAGACTGTCTTCTATTTCTTAATTTTTGAACAATAAATTAAAATGCAGCCGCCCGTTTCATTAACATGAAACCACAGTTCCGTTAAGGCTGTTTTCTTTTGCAATGCATTTCCTTTTTTGTACTTTTTTTTCAATTATTATCAGCTTTTTTCCTTGTATTTTTATTGTTTTTATTAAAGGTCTCAGTACGCTCCATCATTTTTTCTGTGGAAATAGATGGAGCACGTGCCAGCTTTTGCCTTGTATTATGTTTCCATTTTCCAACGTTTTTAGTTAATGGAATTCAATAATGTGTTGGAAATACTAATTATAACTTATCCTTTCCATTTTAAAATCTTAGTTCAAATTCAGCAATTTAATGCTGGATCCAAGATATTTCTTATTTGCAATTATTGTGATTCTTTGTCTTGGATTTTTCTAATTCAAATAGTGTCATTACTCCAAAGATAATGGTTTCTATATCTTTACGTGTAGCTATAAATTCTATTCTATTAAGTAATGATTGATTAAGCTCTGTTGACTTTGGATACAATTCGGCTGTACTTACAAATAAATGATTAAGATAGTACAGTCGAATTGTATCCAAAATCAACAGAGCTTAACCTAACCAATCATTACTGTTTCAATCATTGCTTATACAAATTATTGAAAAAATTGAAACAGAAACCTTAATCATTTCGATGGTTGAACTAACCAGCTTCCGAATTGGCAGGTTTTCCAATTGAGTATAGAAATGATAAAAGGATGTTTTGTACCCGAGATCTGTTTATATATATTATTTTATATATATTTTTTACCATTAAATTATTGGAAGCTAATAATTGTATCCCAAACAAAGTATCCGTGCGCGTCCCCCAACCTTCTAGAATATCGGCGACAAAAAGATTAAGTTTTACTTCATACAGCGCAATAACAGTACCAATCGTTCTTTATTGTATAGAATTTCACTGCATGAAGAGAAAAACGCTATGTTAAACAAATTTAACAAAAGCACCGCTAAATGCAGCGAAACAATCGTATAATTTAAACATATAAAGGAAAGCGTTTAATCTACTGCGTTCAAGTGTTTAACTTTCATTCTAAATGAGTTAAATTTTCATTTTTTAAAAACAAAAACGAATCTCCGAATTCGTCCCCGAGCAAAAATTTACAAATCTAAACTGGAACCAATCCCCAAGCGCGTCCCCGAGCTCGAAATTTACACCTCTAAATTTGTACTAATCCCCGAGGGCGTCCCCCATCACAAATTTTCTTTATTTGTGCAGAATGTGCTAAGAACAGTACATGTGAACAAGTAAATCATGTAAATCAATATGTACTGGCAAGCAAACAACATAAATAAAACATTGAAAACTTGTGCATATAAACCTGTGTTTACAAACACATTTTAAAGCATATAAACCTGTGTTTATAAACATTGAAAAATCTGTGTTTACAAACACATTTTAAAGCTTATTCTTCAAACACATTTTAAAACATATAAACCTGTGTGTAAAACAAGTAAACCAATATATACTGGCAATAAAACAACATAAACAAAACAATGAAAATTTGTGCATATAAACCTGTGTTTACAAACATTGAAAAATTTGTTACAAACATATAAACCTGTGTTTACAAACATATTTTAAAGCATATAAACCTGTGTTTACAAAAATTAAAAAATCTGTGTTACAAACATATAAACCTGTGTTTACAAACACATTTTAAAGCTTATTCTTCAAACACATTTTAAAGCATATAAACCTGTGTTTACAAACATTAAAAAATTTCTTACAAACATATAAACCTATGTTTACAAAAATTAAAAAATCTGTGTTACAAATATATAAATATGTGTTTACAAACACATTTTAAAGCTTATTCTTCAAAAACATTTTAAAGCATATAAACATGTGTGAGTGAGTCTATGGTACTATGCATATTACAATTTGTTACCGTGCTACGGCTCTATATTCGAGTTTTCAAATCCTAACGGTCGATCCGAACCGTTCATCTTGTTCTCCATATTAATATGTGTTTGGAGACCAAATTTTACATTTTTTGAAATTTTTTTACTATTTTTTTAGATTTATTGAAAATCACTGTTTTTGGATGGTCCAGAATTTTCAGATCAAGTGATTTTCTAAATATCTAAAAAAATAGTAAAAAAATTTCAAAAAATGTAAAATTTGGTCTCCAAATACATATTAATATGGAGAACAAGATGAACGGTTCAGATCGACCGTTAGGATTTGAAAACTCAAATATAGAGCCGTAGCACAGTAACAACCCGTGATATGCATAGTACCATAAACTCACTCAACATGTGTTTACAAACATTGAAAAATCTTCATTTAATGGATTACTTGTTTAAAATGGAGACTGTATTTTTAGTTATTAAATATCAAAAACTGTTAATTTGCATAATTAAAATTAGAACCAATCCCCCATCGCGTCCCCGAGCTAACTGGGTTTAAATTGTACTTTAAAGTACGTTCAAGTAAGTAGTTAATTAATGATTACATGACTGTTAATAAGCTGGGGGACTAGCTCGAAAATTAGTGATTACAACTCCTCCTAACAGACTGTTCACAAAATTAAACCGCAAGACAAAACCGTACAAAGCTAACATTTAAAGCAATCAATGTAAAATAGCAATGCATTAAAACATATAATTGACGGCCCAAAAACATGCTTCCACTTGTTAAAGGACAGGTCCACTCTAGAATTCTAGCTTTAATTAAAATAATATAACTTGGTAATTAACCTCTTAAACCGATTCCTTCACGAAAGATACGAGTTATTTACTTATTCCAGAGCAACTTGATGAATTGCCTTCTTAAAAGAAATTAAGCTAGGCATGCAAGAGTAAAATATCAAATTTTATAATTAATTCCGGCCAACATGCACATGGAAACATAAAAAGATAAAGAAAAAGAAAATTAAAACCATTGACAATTAATATAGACTAGCTAATTATCAGGGGCTGTTGATGATATATGATATATAGGTAGCAGCTAGGAGAAATTAACCAGCTGCAGAATCATCTCTGACGAAGTGATCGAAAACAATAATAGCGATAAATGAAGTGACTCAAACCAAGCAAGGGGACTGCTACAAACATCGGCAACAACAGTCGGGCTGGTGTTGAAGCCTTGATGGCATCATAATTATGAACAAGTCGAAAACAAGCACATAAATAGACCAAGATAGCGAAAACAAGCACGGTGGTTGCTACATCTAATATCATCATGAACGACAATATGCGCAGTACAATTGTGATAATGGGGATTAGCGTCAGATTATTGCAAGCGAATGATATCGTGATTTGAGCACCATTGGTATTTTTAAGTTTAAATTGGATTTATAATTCAGTTAGACACCAATAATAATAAAATTAAGTCAAGATGTCCATTTATCCCTGGCCTCCATCTTTAGAGACCAGACCCCTTTTAAGATAAGAGTCTATAGTTTTAAACAAGGATTTTTAAGAGAGACAGAAAGCACATTGGCACAATTACTGGTGCAAATTGAAGAACAATGGGGGTATACGGGGCACTGAAAAACATTTAAAGGTGGTTTATCAGTATCCGACAAACTGGCTTTTTTTTCTTCCTGTTTTGAGTTTATTTTATTTTTTAGCTAGGTATTGGCATTCAAAACTTTTGAACAGCCAACTTGTGTATTTCACTTTAGCCACTTGGCTGTTGCTTATTTTTCTTTTTTATGGATGCTACATCCTCATGTAACACCCTTCTATCAATGAAATGGGGACTTGATCCCTATTTTTTCTAAAAAAAACTGCATAATACTAACTAGAATTGACACCAAATCACAAAGAATATCTCCATTATATTATTAAGCACGTTGGGTGTCCGATCCGCCAACAACTACGATTGAGAGATGAAACTTCGGATTTGATCTCAGCTATCCAATTACATAATTTGTCTTCTTTTGATTAAATGCATCTCTTGTATGTATAGAAGTCTAAATTTAGTTAAAAACATACCCACCACATGTGCTGCCACACGATACGTTACAATTTAAAATGAACAAATTTTGAAATTTAGCGATATATTTATTTGTTTCCTTATTCCTTTATTTTCATATTTCTCCTCTTCAATTGAGAAGACTCCACCTTCCATTTTCTTATTTATTGTTTCCTTACTTTTTTCGTTTCTATACGAATCACAATGAAAATGATTTTTTTTAATTTCCTTATTTTTCTTTCTTTGTTTCTATACATATTGGCGTGAGCAATTTAGAATATATTTCCAATATATAATATATCAATGTGTGTGTGTGTGTATTCTAAATTGGAAACAAAGAAGAATATAAATTGGAACATGTGTGTGAATATATATTTTTCTTATAATATGTGTGTGTGTATTTTTTTTTTGAGGAGATGTGTGTGTGTGTATCCTACACATACAAACGATAACACTTATCACATCATCAAATTGTTATCAGATATCACGATTAAAGTTAATTAAAAATACATAATCATATAAATTTTGTATTAACATGTGTTTTAATTTTTAGATAATTATTATTTTCATTGATATATTTGTTTCTTATAATATGTTCCCGTTGCAACACACGGGTATGATACTAGTTTAAGAATTATATATGCAATAGTAAAGTAATTTTTTACACGCATTTCCTTTCGGGCATGTTCGGCAACGAGTGGAATAGAAGTAGAATAGAGGAATTGTAGAATTGAGAATTGATTACTCTTTCAAAGTATTCCACTATTCCATTGTTGTGTTTGGTGAGCATCATATTTGAAATTGTGAAAATATAAAATTATTAAATATGAATATAAGTAGGAAATAACTATTATAACCTTATTGAGGTTACTGTAGGTTTTTTTACACTTTAGTGTTTTTGACGTTTGTTAGAATTTTGAAGCGGACTTGGTTTTGTTAACAAGCTCAATCTAGCAAAGAATTAAAAGCATTAACAAAACAAAAGATAAACAAAATGAGACACGTAAAAGGAGAGTAAACACTGGCTGGAGATGGCATCTTCAACAACATATACTTGTGCTTTGACGAAGTGCATTAGCAAACAGGGAAGTGGCCCATTACGTGTGACAGTAAAGAAGCCATTAACAAGCTGTTGCAGGCTTGCAACACAACTAGAAAAAAAAGGGAGGAGCAAGATGGAAAAAGAAATCTCTTGAACAAGAGGGATCTCATTTGAAAGAGTATTTTGCATTTTAATAAAGGGGTTGTTGCCACGTCATCGGAAAAGAGGATAAAAGTGGTCTATTTCCTATTTTTTTCGGCTCAATTCTTAATTCCACCATTCCCTCGAATTGAGAATAGAGGAAGAGTGCACTATTCCTTCTTTCTATTCCAGCTCATTTAATTCATGTTCGGCTGGAATATAACTTCAGTTCCGCTCAATTCCGCTATTCTACCTCAGCCGAACAGGCCCTTCATGTCATCACAAACATAATATTTTTGGGATTCTAAATGTACAGGAGGTTTGCGCAAACAAAAACCATAATTTTTTTATATTGAGTCGGATTTTGAATGTGTAGTCATGAATCCAATTATATATGCATGCATGCAAGTACTCACAAAAAATAATTACACGTACAGTGTGACTTTTTTATGTAAGCACTCAAAGTATAAAATTGCATCCACATTTGTGCAAGTAGGAACAATACAAGTTATTTACCTAGACAAAATTAAGCTTATCTCTGAGAAAGTAATTGGGAATAAATATATACACAGTCACAGACACACATGAGCTTTGTACTATGAGCAACAATCATAACAATTAATTGCAAGCTAAAGTTTTAACAATTGCAGTTTTCAAAATTTTCAAACAAAATTAATTTGAGTTTTGTGCATATTTGATTAAATTATATTGGGTATACATTTGAGTTATCAGAAGTTAAAACAGGAAATATGTATAAAATTTAGAGGGACAAATAAGTAATTTCATAGTTTTTTTAGTGGTATATATATATGAGGAGGGATCCGATTACACTCTTTTTTGGTGACACTTAATTACACTCTTCATTTTCAAATAAGTACATGAGAAGCTAGAAAGTAAGTTGGGTATTATTTCTTCTAAAGAATTATATAATTGACGGCCCAAAAACATGCTTCGACTTGTTAAAGGACAGGCCCACTATAGAATTCTAGCTAATTATGCCACCATTTGAAAGAGGAATGCGTATTGACATTTTCAAGAAATATTTTAAATAGTGGCAGACTGATAGTACGTATTTGTCTTTTAAATATATAGTGTCATTAGCAAAACACGGTGCGTAAAGAAAGAAATCATTTAACAAATGTGAGTCATGAAAAAGTTTTTATCTAGGCACATGATTTTCATGTAGAATGTTATGGGTTAGAAACAAAGTGAAGAAATTCTCTATATTAATCTATGTTATCCGGATACGCTGTCTAGGGCTCCGTATCTGTATCGGACGCCGCGTATTGGATACGGATACGCACCCGATACTTGTTGGATACGCCATCTGGCATATTGGAGTACGTGGCGTATCTCTAACTCTCTGATACAGTCTCCGTTGGATTAGTAATTTTCAAAGTAGCTTAATAAATAGTAAAAAAAATCAGAAAAATGTAAAATTTGGTCTCCAAGCACATTTCAATATAGAGATCACATCTAACAGTTCAGATTGACTTTTTGGATTTTGAAATTTTAAATTTGAACCGATAGTACTTCGGCCCATATGCTACCAAAAGCATATTAGTCACTCTCCATATATTATATTATATATACATAAAAAGGGATTATTGGGATATTATGTAACCACGTCTGTGAAAAAGTGAAAAAAACCTGGAGACCGAATTGGCAATTTGGTATGGGGGAAAAGTAAATGTGGAGACTGAATGGCCATTTCGGTCTTTGTGGCTTTTGAAAAAAAAAACTAATCATGTTGGTTTGCTAAATTTGATTTATAAAAAAAATTCAGATTTGGAACCAATAGGGTAACAATAACTTTTTTTCATATAATAGTTAAACATAAAATTGTGAAAATAAGATAAAACTTAAGCCAACAATAACTTTCACGGTCGTTTTAACCTTGATCAAAAATAAATTCTGTATTTAGCAAATTTTAAACCTAAATATGTTTTTTTTTTTCTGTGATGATCGACGCGTTATGTATGCATAACAACGAAAAATATTGAATTTATTTAATAGATATATGCCATGGCTACAAATTTTGACGACATAACCATACTTAAACCTTTCTATGTAAACTATAAATATTAAAAAAAAAGTCAGCTCTTCCAATAGGACGGTTCTTAATTAATAGTTATTTTGAATCCAACAAGGTAATAATTTCATAAGTACTAAGCCCCTATGAAATATGCGAGATTATATATTCAAACCTCGCCTAGAACTATTTTTTTTTTTAATGTGAAAAGTCGTAGGATCTAATTAAGTCTAAAATTTGAAAACTTCGATTTTATCTTATGCTAGAGAAAAGAAAATGCACAAGCAACGTTTAACATGAATTCAATAAAAGTAATAATTTTTTTATTTGTTGTTAAGTACTTAAATTCTTAATACTTTATATTTTCTAAAAATTCAAAAGAAACAACTACTACTATATGGTTTAACCGATCGAGTTAATTAGAACCGAATTATTTTGCTTCTCTCATTGAGTCGAGCCGAGTTTTAGACAAACCTTAATAATTAGCAACCCTATATATTTCTCATCATCTTTTTGTTTCAAATGTTATTCATTTGTTCACAAATTTTATTATAGCTAAATGTACTGACTTGTTGTCATAGATGTATATACTTACATTTTTTACTATTCGTGTTGTCTATTTTAATTTCTTAATTATATATATATATATATATATATATATATATATATATATATATATATACCCACGTCACTAACAGCATTAATTTCTACCTCCAATTACAATTACAATCACAATAATAATATTTTATTTTCTAGGACTACGTGTGTGTCTATCTATCTATCTATCTATCTATCTATCTATCTATATATATATATATAGAGAGAGAGAGAGAGTTAGGCTGGGGTGCTATGGATAGCATAGTGGCCTCCCGTGCTACGGCTTAATATTCAAGTTTTCAAAATCCAAACAGTCGATCCGAACCGTTCATTGTTTAATCCATATTGAAATGTGCTTGGAGACCAAATTTTACATTTTTTGAAATTTTTTTGCTATTTATTAAGATGGTTTCAAAATCGATGTTTTTATTAAAATTCTGCACCACTGGAAAACAGCGGTTTCAAAAATGCTTAATAAATAGTAAAAAAATTTCAAAAAATGTAAAATTTGGTCTCCAAGCACATTTCAATATGGATTAAACAATGAACGGTTCAGATCGACCGTTTGGATTTTGAAAACTTAAATATTGAGCCGTAGCACAGGAGGCCACTATGCTATCCATAGCACCTAGCCTAACTCTATATATATATATATATATATATATATATATATATTTTAAGCGAGTTATAAACGTCATATTTTTCATGATATTTTTAGAATAAGTATGAGTGAGTCTATGGTACTATGCATATCACTGGTTGTTACCGTGCTACGGCTCTACATTCGAGTTTTCAAATTCTAACGGTTGATGCGAACCGTTCATCTTGTTCTCCATATTAATATGTGTTTGGAGACCAAATTTTACATTTTTTGAAATTTTTTTACTATTTTTTTAGATATTTAGAAAATCACTTGATCTGAAAATTCTGGACCATCCAAAAGCAGTGATTTTCAATAAATCTAAAAAAATAGTAAAAAAATTTCAAAAAATGTAAAATTTGGTCTCCAAACACATATTAATATGGAGAACAAGATGAACGGTTCAGATCAACCGTTAGGATTTGAAAACTCGAATATAGAGTTGTAGCACAGTGCCAAATCGTAATATGCATGGTACCATAGACTCACTCATAAAATTATTGACAAGATTAGCTAATAGGAATTAAACTATTGCATTTATTATTTTTTTAAACTTATGTTTCGGTATTAATTAACTATATATATAAATAAACTCTAAATTGTTAAATAGGTATTAAATTGCAAAATTAAGTCAAGCAGTTTCTTTATGCGATTACTATTATATCCAATAGAAGTAAAAATGTATATATTTATATTTATGTAATTACTATTTTTAACTTTTTTTTTTCTTCTATATCTGTATTTATAACTATATATATTTAACTGAACTCTAAATTAATGGTTCAGCTAAAACCTTTATAATTTGGGCCATATATAACAATTGAAAATTACAACAAATTGGGATATATAAATTAAAAGAGGCGCTTCTAATTTTGAATTGACAAATTAATTTTCTATTCTTGATCATAAGAAATATTTTTATGTACATACCATACTATATATATTTATATATATATATGGCTTTATTTGAAATCCATCTTAAAAGAAATTATCTATAAATTCCACAATTAATTTGTCTCCTCAGCTCCCATATATATTAATTGTGTCAATTTTAAAAAGCAACAAAAAGAGAGAGAAGAGATCTAGCTAGCGAAGCGAGATGGAAGGAGCTCTTAAGTGCATGATGTTCGCCGCCATCGTCATGACGCTAATCGCCATTATCACAATAATATTAGATGTAGCAACCATCATGGATGTAGCAATCATCATGGATGTAGCAACCACCGTGCTTGTTTTCCCCATCTTGGTCAATTTATGTGATTGTTTTCGACTACTTGTTCAGAAATATGATGCCATCAAGACTTCAACACCAGTCCGACTGTTGTTGTCGATCTTTGTAGCAGTCTCCTTGCTTGATTTGGGTCACTTCATTTATCGCTATTATTGTTTTCGGTCAGGGATGATTATGTTGAAAGCTGGTTAATTTCTCCTAGCTGGTACTATATATATGTCATCATCAGCCCCTTGTAATTAGCTAATCTATATTAATTGTCAATGGTTTTAATTTTCTTTTTCTTTATGCATGTTTTTATGTTTCCATGTGCATGTTGGCCGGAATTAATTATAAAATTTGATATTTTACTCTTGCATGCCTAGCTAGCTTAATTTCTATTTCTTTTAAGAAGACAATTCATCAATTTGCTGTGAAATAAGTAAATAACTAGCTCGTATCTTTCGTGAAGGAATCGATCTAAGAGCGAGGTTAATTACCAAGTTATATATATGACAATCTTAACATGAAGAAGATAATTAATTAAAGCTAGAATTCTATAGTGGGCCTGTCCTTTAACAAGTCGAAGCATGTTTTTGGGCCGTCAATTATATAATTCGTTAGAAGAAATAATACCCAACTTAATTTCTAGCTTCTCATGTACCATCTGATCTAATCGCCCCAAATTATATATATATATTTTTTGGAAAGATCTTTTCAATTTTATAGGAAGTCTTATCCAAAAAATTTTGAGAGAACAAATATATAGTCTGATTCTAATTATATATATGTTATTATAAAAACGTAATTATTATAAGAAGATCCACTGTTCAATTCTGCATTGATATTTGTGCTATGATAAGCTCAAAATCTAATTACAATAAAAAAAAAAGAAGAAGGTGAAACTGAACAAAAACATTTCTTGTATTACTTTTGATAACATGATTTTGCATCTTAGGAGTACATTTTCTGGTTATCAATTTCTGGAATTCTCTTCTATTCTGTCCTAATTAAGATTTTAGCATATAAATAATTCATTTGTGTTTGTTAAAGTAATATCATTGTGTAACAAAACATTAATTTTTCGTATTATATCCTGAAAATGGTTGGTACAGAATGCAGCTTAGATAAATAAATAATTTTATAAATTTTGTTATTCATATTTTTGTTTCTTAAGGTTTTGGAATTTACAAAATTTGTTGATTATGATATGGTAAAATAATAAAATGTATGAGTATCCCCTAAGATAATAGAATACTTGCACCTAGCAGATGGCCAAATTCAGTTCGGTATTTATTTGAAATACATGAGGTTTGCTTTTAAAAATCGTGCTAGATTCTAATGGACAACTCAAATCTCATTCTACACATATCTGATTTGCATTATCTTTCATGAAATTCTGCCAATATTAATATGGGAGAATTTCACACACACCACTAAAAAAACTATGAAATTACTTATTTGTCCCTCCAAATTTTATACATATTTCCTGTTTTAACTTCTGATAACTCAAGTGTATACCCAATATAATTTAATCAAATATGCACAAAACTCAAATTAATTTTGTTTGAAAATTTTGAAAATTGTTAAAACTTTAGCTTGTAATTGTTATGATTGTTGCTCATAGTACAAAGCTCATGTGTGTCTGTGCCTGTGTATATATTTATTCCCAATTACTTTCTTAGAGATAAGCTTAATTTTGTCTAGGTAAATAATTTGTATTGTTCCTACTAGCACAAATGTGGATGCAATTTTATACTTTGAGTGCTTACATAAAGAAGTCACACTGTACGTGTAATTATTTTTTGTGAGTACTTGCATGCATATATAATTGGATTCATGACTACACATTCAAAACCCGACTCAATAAAAAAATTATGGTTTTTGTTGCGCAAACCTCCTGTACATTTAGAATCCCAAGAATATTATGTTTGTGATGACATGAAAGGAAATGCGTGTAAAAAAATACTTTACTATTGCATATATAATTCTTAAATATTATTTGTGATTTGGTGTCAATTCTAGTTTGTATTATGTAGTTTTTAAAACTATAGACTTATCTTAAAAGGGGCCTGGTCTCTAAAATCGGCCTTTTTTTATTAATATCCCTAAAAAAAATAAAAATTTTAAATATGTCCCTGCCCCCAATTTTTTTTTATAGATGCTCTGACCGCCTGGGCTCAGGGTGGCCCAAAATACCCTGTGAGGCGCCACACCCTGGGGCGCCTCATGTTTTTTTTATTATTTTTTTTATAGAGAAATCTTAGTATTTTGATTTGCATATTTTGTGAAAAAAAAGTTTTCTTATTTAGAGTGTATGCCAAAAAATAAAATATTTGATATATTTACGAAGTGATGTCGTAAATTTTTATAACTTTAATTTTTTTAATTATTATTTTTTTTGGTGAACTTTGATTTTATTTGTCATTTGGATATCACAAGTCTAAATATAACGACTTGGCATTTATTATAGTTTTTATAATATATGTATAATATACACATATACATATACTAGTATTTTGATTTAAATAATTTTGTGAAGAAAAAGTTTTCTTGTTTAGAGTGTATGCCAAAAAATAAAACATTTGATATATTTATGAAGTGATGTCGTAATTCTTTATAACTATGATTTTTTATTTTTTATTTTTTCAGTGAACTTTGATTTTATTTGTCAGTTAGATATCACAAGTATAAATATAACATTAATTAAGAACTTGGTCTTTATTATGGTTTTTATAATATATGTATAAGATACACATATACATACACACACACACAAACATACACACACACATATACACATACACATACACATATATACATATACATATACAAAGCTACATATATACATATACTATTTTAGTAGCTCTAAACTACTATTTTGAATAAAGACCAAGTCCTTAATTAGTGTTATATTTAGACTTGTGATATCCAACTAACAAATAATATTAGTATACACATACACATACACTTTTGCTTTGGTCCATAATACAATTATAATTTAATATTAGTTAGTAACAAAAAAAGATAGAAGATTACAATTCATGCAACATAAATACATATTGTCTTTTGTACACATGCAATCCCATGTGATAAAACATAACATATACTCCTCTGGATCCAATACAATGTTTGTATAAAAGTTATGTCCTTACCACTTAGTAACCATGTGATTAAGGTTTGGTCCAAAATTCAGTACCAAAATGCTTGGTTATGATCTAGTTTGGACTAAAATTTCATACAAACTATGGCGTATTAGACCCAACATATCAAAAAAAAAGTATGCATGTGATATGATGTCTATTGGTTAAAGATCTCCAACATATTGCATCTCCAAATGACATTCATCAACATATACACGCATACATAATAAAAAATAAAAATTCTCAGCTAAAATTTTCTGATGCAATATGGTCCTGCGCATGCTTCACGAAAAGGGGTGTAACTTTTGATCCGTCCGTTGGATCGGGCTGAAATTTTGACAGGAACTCCACAGCCCAAAATTGAATCAAAAGTTACGCCCCTTTCAGGCCTTCAATGACTTTCGGACCTTTCTTTATAATTTTAGAGTTTTTAGGGTCTTTTATGTATCTTTTATGTATTTTCTGTTTTGAGGTTTGTATTTAAACAGATGTCATGTCTTTTGGCAGAAGTTAGTTTTTATGTATGAGTTTTATCAAAGAATTGAGAATCTGTGTGATATCAGAACCAAATTTATCTTTCCATTACTTTTTTCAATTTCTTGAGTGTTCGTGCATCATTTTCGTTCAAAATTATAAGAAAATTTATACATAAAATTAATTGAATCTGTATAAATTTTATAAGAACCACTTAAAATCAATTTCGTAAAAAAAAATTATTACATATTATATGAATTTACGACATCACTTCATAAATATATCCAAATGTTTATTTTTTGGCATACACTCTAAACAAGAAAACCTTTTCTTCACAAAATTATTTAAATCAAAATACTAGTATATGTATATGTATATGTGTATATGTTTGTATGTGTGCATGTGTATGTGTATGTGTATGTAGATGTGTATGTAGACGTATATGTATATGTATATGTATATGTATATGTATATGTATATGTATATGTATATGTGTATATATTATGCATATATTATAAAAACCATAATAAATGCCAAGTTCTTAATTAGTGTTATATTTAGACTTGTGATATCCAAATGACAAATAAAATCAAAGTTCACAAAAAAAATAAAAATTAAAAAATTAAAGTTATAAAAATTTACGACATCACTTCGTAAATATATCAAATATTTTATTTTTTGGCATACACTCTAAATAAGAAAACTTTTTTTTTCACAAAATTATTCAAATCAAAATACTAAGATTTCTCTAAAAAAAAAAGAAAAAAAAAACATGAGGCGCCCTAAGGTGTGGTGCCTCACAGGGTATTTTGGGCTGCCTTGGGCCCAGGCGGTCAGGGCATCTATAAAAAAAATTGGGGACGGGCATATTTAAAATTTTTATTTTTTTAAGGGATATTAATAAAAAAGGCCGCTCTAAAATGGAGGCCAGGGATAAATGGACATCTTGACTTAATTTTATTATTATTGGTGTCTAACTGAATTATAAAAATCCAATTTAATCTTAAAAATACCAATGGTGCTCAAATCACGATACCATTCGCTTGCAATAATCTGACATCTTCTTTAATTTGTTTGTAACAAGCACACCATGCATGTAACTTAGGCTATGACGGAGAACCCACATCACATATATGCACCGTAACTTAGGCTATGACGGAGAACCCACATCACATATATGCACCGTCTTTCAAATATTAAATATCATTATAGATTTGAATGTTGTATTTGAAAACGTGTATGGTGCTAATTAATTAATTTTTTTTTTTTTTGAAAAGAGTGGTATTAGACCACCTGTTTCATTTAGAAACTGGAAATTGTCTTACAATCATAGTCTAAAGACAGCTTATGCTACATATTACAAAAGACCATGCTAAACTTACGCAACATATTACAAAAGACCACGCTAACTGTGAAGCAGTTAGGAGGTATCTAAACAACAATAATAGCAGCAGTAGTAAACAAAAGTTGATAGATGAAAGCTGATAAAAGCTAGGTAGATCTAATAGTGGTAGTATCAAGTAAGCTATGGAAAACTAAGTAATAGTAGTAGCAGAACTAGCATGAGAAGAAGGGGTGTGAACTGAAGGCTTCTCAGGGGGATTGTCTGCAGCTTCAATAGCTGCAAAGTCAGCCATGTCTCTAAGATATTCAGAGAGGTCGGAACCCTCTAAATCAAGATAGGGATCGTCTTCTGAATCTCAAGAGCTGTTGCCCCCCTCTGACGTATCGGTCTCCGAGAGGATTATAAGAGGGCCTGCCTGAGACAAGTTTACAACATCCATAGGTAAAACTAAAGTCAGTTTTAGATAGAATTCATCACAGTTAGATTTGCACCAGTAAGTAGTAAGTGAGATAATCTGAGATCCTATGGCAGCTAGAGATGGAACTGTAATATTATTAAAGCAAACCTTATTTCTTGTTAGCCAAATAACCCACAATGTTCCAGCCCTAATTAACTCAATTAACATAGTATCTTTAAGTGGAATATATGCATCAATTAACCAGAGGTCTGGTAAGGTCTGACAGTTAAAAACAAAGTTGTTATGGTGTGCAATCCAAGACCAAATTGCCGAGCTTAGGGGGCAGGTTACAAATAAATGGTCAATAGTTTCATCAGAGTTACAAAAGTGACAAGATTGGTTGCCAGTCCAACCTTTTCGTGATAGGTTGTCTTTGGTCAAGATTTTACCTTCCTTGACAAGCCACATAAAAATTTTTATCTTAAGAGGGATTTTTAATTTCCAAAGTGTTTTGAAGGATTGGTCTTTTATTCCTCCATATGCTAACCATTGGTAAAGGGAATGGACACTAAATTGGCCAGAGGAATGCCACCTCCAATGGTGCTAATTAATTACATCATCACTTTAGATAATCTCTTGTCACAGTGAGACACATCAATGGCAATGGAACCACCCGCTTGTTTTTCAAAACAGCTGTCGCAGATGTTTGCAAGTCTGTTGCACTAAGTATATAGAAGTTGGCAATCTGCTTGTGATCATTGAATAGTTTTGCTAGAAAGCCAAACGAATGGTACTAATTAATCATCTCACTACTTTGGTGGGAAAAACGGCTAGCTGGAGAAATTGTACACCAAAGAATATCCACCATGCATCTCATTCTCATTCTGGTACCATATTATTCCACTCTACCCGTGGCAAATTAAAATTCCCTTTTCTTTTTACTCCTTGTAGTAAAATGCCTACATATATATATAGTTCTTTACTGCTCGAAGCAATCAAAAGGTCTTTCTGATATGAGGTGTTCATAGGATGATTGACTTGTCCAAGGAAGCTTAAGAAAGCATTTTACTACGTCAATTTATTCCTAATTTATAGGATTGTGTAATTTCAAGTTTAATATTTTAAGATATGTACTAAAAGAA
This sequence comes from Carex pumila, assembly GCA_033356055.1. Lineage (NCBI taxonomy): Eukaryota > Viridiplantae > Streptophyta > Magnoliopsida > Poales > Cyperaceae > Carex > Carex pumila. Next base: position 196,910 of record JARJHM010000466.1, on the reverse strand, counting down.
ATTGTAGGAAATAATTTTACTCTTCTATGTAGGCATGTAGATTGTAGGAAATATTTTTTTTAATATTACATTTCTATTTTGTGTTTAATCGTTTTGTAATATCTTAGATACTTTTGTTCTGTTTCAAAGGTGGTCGATAACTAATTAATGTTTTGGGTCTTTCATGGAAAGAAGCCCTACAATATTGCTTCAATGGGTACACAGGTGTTATTTTCAACTCCACCACAGAGAAATATAGAAGAAAAGGGGTAAATTCATTGAAAAGCACCCAAAAAAAAAAAAGGTTTTGGGCTTGGGCTTGGGCCGGATTGAGTTGTGCTGTTTGGGCCATTGCACGAGCATGATACTAGTTTGTTATTATAAAAGAGTTAGGCTAATATGACACTAGTGTTATATAAAACTAAATAACACCACATCTTAAATCCTTAGATCTGCTTTAAGATCTGTAATATCCGCTTTTACTGTTCAAGCACTTCATTTTGTACGGATCTTAAAGCAGATCTAATGGCTTAAGATGTGATGTTATTTAGTTTTATATAACACTAGTGTCATATTAGCCCAACTCATTATAAAAACATAGTTGCAAAAGAAAACAAAAAGATAATTCTCATTAAAAGAAACATAGATGGAAATAGTTGCAATTTTGCAATCTTATTGTGAAATAACACAGTTTAATCTAATATGAGTGAAGCCTATATATCATCGTTTTTTTAAGATGGTACAGGGGTCTAATTGAACTGAACACAAGAGAGTCGAGGGAAACATTGAACGAAATGCAAGAGTTCATGGGATAAAGTACCAATTTTCCTCGTTCAATTATGCATTAGTTGACCGGCAACTATACAAGAACTATTTATCTGGGGCCAATTAAACAAGCCTTGAATTTGTCCAATTTAGCATGGGATTACCCCAGATTGTGCTGGTAACACAAATCAAGTAAAAACCAAAATATAACACCAAGTATAGGCCATATGGGTTTGATTTGCTTTGTTCGTGTCTTCCTTGTTCTAAGGGGACAATGATCAAACACTTCATATGCAACCCACAATGTCCAACTACCCACTAAATTAAGCGATTGTCTAATAACAAAATGATTATAATTGAAATGATATACCTCAAAAACTACAATATTGGTTGGCAAGGTGAGAGCTTTCTCAAGTGGATACGTATGAAGGAATCCCTTTTGATCTTCTTAGTCTTCACCTCCTCCTCTCTTTGCTACTCTGGAAGCATCGATGTCATGAACGAGTTATAGAGGTAGGCAACTGGAAGCGTTGATGTCACTGGAACTGCTTAGAGTGAGAGAGACACACGGAGGAAACTGGGATTTTTTTTCCATGCGTTCTCTCCAAATAAAAGCAGGAGGAAGGAGATTAACGGGAAGGAAACATTAGAAGAAGAACATGACATCTCCATTGCAAATAGAGAGGTAAAATTGTCAATAGTATTTTTAAAATAATTAAATAAAAGGTTAAATAAAAGAATAGGGATATAAGAAAGAAAATCATACTTTTATGGAGATATTGGATATAGGGAAAATTTTCAGTGTACCCATCTAAATTTTTAAAATAACCATTTTCTCCATGAATAGTACATAATATCCAATATACCCATATAAACTCAACTTTCTCTCTTATATCCCCATTCATTTATTTTATCTTCTATTTAATTATTTTAAAATTTATATTGACCAATATACTCTCTCTTTCTCCCCCCGAAACAAAATCCTCTGCCCCCAGAGTCTCTGTCGAGTGGGACCGGGGTGGGACCGATTACTGTTTAGGGTTTAACTTTTTGTTACTGTTTTTAAATGGGCCCCACCCGCAGAGATTTTTTTTTGCAGAAATTTCCTGCCCCCGGGGGACAGAGGATTCGGTCTCTTCTCCCCCCCTTCTCTTTCACAGTCCCAAATGCGTTTTACTTGAGTTTTTTCGTCACAATTTTGTTCTCTCTCTTCTAACTATCATTTTCTTCCATTGACTTTTGAACTCTCTTTCACACTCTTCTCCCTTTAATTTTATCTCCACACTATTACTCACCTGTCACACTTCTTCTCCTTTCCAAACATGAAGATAATTTTATTCTCGGAGAGGTGACCTTCTCTCTTTGTGTCTCTAAGATATGGAATGCATGCTCAATTGGGAGGATTGAAGAACTGCCTCACTCTCTCCATGCCTGGCTGTTTAGACTCCTCGTTAAATCTAATTTCGTTTTCTAATTTTCATATTAATTTGTTTCAACTTCAACAGATAATGTGATAAAACCAGTGTTCTAAATAGCGGGCTATAGCATTTTTAGACCCTAAACACTAAGCTATGGCATCAAAACACGCTATTTGAGCTACAGACGCTATAGTGGTAATAGCGATTCGCTATAGCGCATAGCGTGTAACGCAAATAGCGCGCGCTATGCAACATGAGCTCTTTTTTTTTTTTTTTCAATTTATATGGGCTTTAAATAAAGGCTCAGATTGGATTTTCACCGTAATTTTTTTTTTTTGCAATTGATGTACTAACTTTACATTAAACTATTAATTATTAAATGAGAGATTTATCAAACAAAATCAAATAAGGAAGCTACAGCGTGCTATGCAACATGAGCTGGGTTTTTTTTTTCAATTTATATGGGCTTTAAATAAAGGCTCAGATTGAATATAATAAGATATTTTTTGAAGTAACAAAATGATATTTACTATATGGTAGTTTGAATATTTTGAATAGATTAAGATAGTTAATTATGCCATGATGTCTAGGTTTTTAAAATTTAAATAGAAAAAAGATAAATTATGAGATTATGTCATGATGCTGAATATATTTTGAATAGAAAAAGATCGATAGTTTATGATATTAGTATTACTATGGATATTTTGAGTCGCAAGTTGGACTTTGTATTGGTTCAATATGAATATTATAATTTTTTAATCAATTTGATATTATTTATTATTCTATGAGACTTAGATAATGTTGATATTTAGTACAAATATATGATTTATTTTTTAAAAAATAAAAAAAAACGCTATGTAGCATAGCTTTCGCTATAGCTTTTTTTGTAGGCTGAATATATTTTGAATAGAAAAAGATCGATAGTTTATGATATTAGTATTACTATTGATATTTTGAGTCGCAAGTTGGACTTTGTATTGGTTCAATATGAATAATATAATTTTTTAATCAATTTGATGTTATTTATTGTTCTATGAGACTTAGATAATGTTGATATTTAGTACAAATATATGATTTATTTTTTAAAAAATAAAAAAAACGCTATGTAGCATAGTTTTCGCTATAACTTTTTTTGTAGGCTGAATATATTTTGAATAGAAAAAGATCAATAGTTTATGATATTAGTATTACTATGGATATTTTGAGTCGCAAGTTGGACTTTGTATTGGTTCAATATGAATATTATAATTTTTTTAATCAATTTGATGCTATTTATTGTTCTATGAGACTTAGATAATGTTGATATTTAGTACAAATATATGATTTATTTTTTAAAAAATAAAAAAAACGCTATGTAGCATAGCTTTCGTTATAGCTTTTTTTGTAGGCTTTCCACTATGACGCGATAAACGCTATTTAGAATCTTGGATAAAACCATACAAAAAGAAAAGAAAAAGATAATGTGATGAGAGAGAGATATGTGATTTTCAATTTGGCTTAATTTTCGAAGTTCATGATTTTTGTTTGATATTTTGAGCTTACTAATCACTTGAAATCATGAGGTAAAATATGGATTCCTTTTAGCTTAGTAACTCTTGTTCATATTTAATTGATACTTGGTCGGTATTGTTTCTTTCTAAAAAGGAATTTGACTTGAGAAATTAAGTTTGATTTGGTCAAACTTTTCTCTTTAATTTCGGCTTTTGATTTTTTGTATTAAAATCTTTACTGTTCTAATAAATGCAAAATTGCAAAAGTGGTACCTTTTTTTTTACCTAACCTGGACTTGACCTTTTTGTTTCTCCTTATAAGAAATGCACATTAATTAAATTAGAGATGAACAGCTCAAAACAACCATTTGAACTTATCAGTTTTCATGCAAAATTTAGGAAAAAAAATCTCTTTTCTATAAAATGAATTAACATGTGTATTCAATTCATACTGGTGAATCCATTAAGCTTGAACCGTTATGTGATCCAAATCAAATCATTTGAAAAACTTAATTTGATGTCAAAGATGGATTTGATCATTTAGACTGGTACTGTAAAATCTTTAGGTATTCTAATAAATACAAAATTGCAAAATGGTACCTTTTTTTACCCAATCCAGAGTTTGATCTTTCTGTTTCTCCATTTAATAAAATGGATTATCTGCTTCAAATCAAATCAGTTGAAAACTTAAATTCGTACCAAAGATGTATTTCGATCCATTAGACTGGTACTGTCAATCGGTACAAGGTGGCATATGGTATCAAGCTATGGAGATAAAATTAAAGGGAGAAGAGTGTGAAAGAGAGTCCAAAAGTTAATGGAAGAAAATGATAGTTAGAAGAGAGAACAAAATTTTGATGAAAAAACTCGAAGTAAAATGCATTTGGGACTGTGAAAGAGAAGGGGAAGAGAAGGAGAGGGTATATTGGTCAATATAGATTTCAAAATAATTAAATAGAAGATAAAATAAATGAATGGGGATATAAGAAAGGAAGTTAAGCTTCTATGGATATATTGGATATTATGCTCTATTCATGGGAAAATTGGCTATTTTTAAAGTTTAGATGGGTACATTGAAATTTTTTCCTTGGATATAATAATGCGGTTTTTCCATGTGATTTTGATAATGCGGCCGCATATGCGGTCCGAATATGCAGTCATGCGGAATAAAAAAATGCATATGCGGACTTAAATATGCGGCCATGCAGTTCTTTCATGCGGTTTTGATAATTTAATTATATTTTAATTAAAATTTATATGAATAAAGTCAAAAAACTATTATTAGTTATGTCATTATGTGAAAATAAATTCAAATATATGAATATGAATATATATATATATAAAGAGAGAGAGAGAGAGAGAGGTTAATACGCTTTCGGCAGCACTTCGACCGAAGTGCTGCCATCCGTTTTTTTATTTTTCAAAATCCAAATGGTCGATCCGAACCGTTCATCTTGTTCTCCATATTAATATCTGCTTGGAGACCAAATTTTACATTTTTTGGAATTTTTTTGCTATTTATTAAGCCACTTTCAAAATCGCTGATCCAACGGTGGCTTGCCAAAACAGTAAAATCAGGGGTTCACCGTTGGATCAGCGATTTTCAAAGTGGCTTAATAAATAGCAAAAAAATTTCAAAAAATGTAAAATTTGGTCCCCAAGCAGATATTAATATGGAGAACAAGATGAACGGTTCGGATCGACCATTTGGATTTTGAAAAATCAAAAAACGGGTGGCAGCACTTCGGCCGAAGTGCTGCCGAAAGCGTATTAGCCTGTCTCTCTATATATATAGTTAGGTTGGGGTGCTATGGATAGCATAGTGGCCTCCCGTGCTACGGCTCAATATTCAAGTTTTCAAAATCCAAACAGTCGATCCGAACCGTTCATTGTTTAATCCATATTGAAATGTGCTTGGAGACCAAATTTTACATTTTTTGGAATTTTTTTACTATTTATTAAGCATTTTTGAAACCGCTGTTTTCCAGTGGTGCAGAATTTTAATAAAAACAGCGATTTTGAAACTATCTTAATAAATAGCAAAAAAATTCCAAAAAATGTAAAATTTGGTCTCCAAGCACATTTCAATATGGATTAAACAATGAACGGTTCGGATCGACCGTTTGAATTTTAAAAACTTGAATATTGAGCCGTAGCACGGGAGGTCACTATGCTATCCATAGCACCCCAGCCTAACTCATATTATATATATATATACGTGAATTTTTATTTTAAAATCTGCATATATAAATTCGCATACCGCATATGCGGTATGCAGTGACCTTCTGCATGCATGAACAAAACTGTATTTTAAAACATTGGATATAATGGTACCTTTATCGGGATATTGGCTATTTTAAAGTTTCATATGGGTACACAGAAAATTATCCCCGAACTCAAAAGTTAAGTTAATGCATAGGATATGGATTCGTATCGAAACAGCCCCTGAAAAGTGTTACCAGAGTAATCAGACGGGCGAGTGCAGTGAGGCAAAGACTCATATAGCATCCGTATGATAACATCACTTGTCAAATCCCTCAGGCTCCCACAGTTAAACTCTCTCCATGATCTAATCCCCCTATCTAATTCAGGAAATTCTCTCAAATCGTTACTCGAGACCGAGAAATTGCACGCTCAACTCCTTAAATTCGGAGACCTTAACCAGCTTCCCCGGCTTTACCTCAACTGCGGTGCATTAACAATTGCTCGCAAGCTGTTCGAGGAAATAACCAACTGGGACTTGGTTTCAGCCACATCTATTATTGGTGCCTTTTCTCGTTGCAATTGCCATCATGACTCTATATACATGTTCTCTCACCTACTTTCCACTGATGCTAGACCCAATGAGTTCACTTTTAGCACTGCAATACACTCTGTGTCTGCTCTGTGCGACATCAACACGGGGAAACAACTCCATGCATGTGCAGTAAAGATGGGTCTCAACTCAAATTTGTATGTTGGAAGCTCTCTTCTTAACCAGTACACCAAATTGGGATCCATACAAGATGCCCGAGGTGCATTTCGTGATATTCATGAGCCTAATGTCGTGACTCGCACCACGTTGATTAATGCTTATTTGAAGAACAAAATGTTTCATGATGCCCATAATCTGTTCCAAACAATGCCTGAGAGGAATGTTATATCATGGAATTCCATGATTGCTGGTTTTAGCCAATTTGGTCTGAACGAAGAATCTGTAAATCTTTTTGTAGAAATGTGCAGAGAAGGGGTCCCACCAAATGCCGAAACTTTCCCTTCTGTTTTTACTGCTGTTGCTAATATAACTGCTCTTGGCATGGGTAAAAGTTTTCATGCATTGGCCATAAAGTATCTGGGTAATAAACAAGTTACTGTGTATGTTGCCAATTCACTTATCAATTTTTACGCAAAATGCAGTAACTTGGAAGACAGCATGCTAGTGTTCAACAGGCTCGAGAACAGAAACACTGTTTCATGGAACTCGATCATTTGCGGATACTCCTGTAATGGGAAGGCCAAGGAAGCATTGCAATTGTACAAAAAGATGAGGGATCTAAGCATTAAACCAAATGATTACACACTTCATGGGTTGCTGTTTGCTTGCAACCATGCTGGTTTGACAGAAGATGGATATCGGATTTTCAGATTAGTAAAAAAGGAGCAACCTGAAATTTTGAAACCAGAGCATTATGCTAGCCTAATTGACCTTTTTTGCCGGGCAGGACGGTATGATGATGCGAAGCGGGTTTTAGAAGAAGAGGTTCATTTTGAACCAGGTATTGGGTTCTGGAAAGCCCTTACCGGGGGCCATCGGATTTATTACAATAAAGAAGTGACGCAACTAATTGCTCAGAAGATTAAGGAATTGGGTCCAAAAGATTCTTCGTCATATGTACTTTTGTCAAATATGTACTGTGCGATTGGTAAATGGGATGATGCATCTCAAATTAGGAGAGAGATTAGGGAGAAAGGCATGAAGAAAATTACTGGGTCTAGCTGGATTGAGATTAAGAATGAGATTCATGTTTTCTCTAACGGGTATTGTACACATCCTCAAAACGAGGAGATTTACATGATGTTAAATTTTTTGAATCAATATTTGATGTAAAATTATTCTGAACTGCTCGAACCGCTGATTACACCGACTGCTTATGTTGTTGTGTCTTATTATAACTTCATCCAGAGCTGTGGGCAAATATCCATGAAATGGAGATGATCCCAATATCCCATGCAAGTATCATATGCATATTTGTTCGTGTATTAGGTCCGTACAAGCACAGAAGCATAGTATTATTGCATACTAGCATCAATTGGACTTTCCATTTCTATTTTATATTACGTATATGATAAGAGCATATTTATTCAAAATCGCAGCCGAAGGAGCCTTGGTGCTAAAGACGTGAGATCCGTAGAGGACGATTTCTGTCTATTCAGTTCAGCAAGTGTTTATATGAGTTTACGAGCCTATATTTATAGAGGTCCTAGGAAGTTGTACACAACTGATTGTATAATAATTACAACTATTTACATTTCAACTGTCAGTAAATCATAAATTCTAGAGATTGCCAAGTACCCAACAAATCATAAATTCTAGAGATTGTGAAGATCTCTTGGATAACTCATTAGTCTGCATAATCATTCATTTAGATAGCAACGTTATTGAGGAAGATGCACATATATTATACAAAAAACAGCTAAAGAAACTCATTATACACATTCATCTGTAAAAATCAATTGAAACTTGGGAAGGTTCAAGATAACAACACCCAAGTAAATGCATGCACTTCTTCACCAAAAAATTGAGAAGCAAAGCTCCTCATCGGCAAAAGTAATCAAAATATCCTTTTGGTGATTATTGCGCATGAAAAGATAGTTTTACAACCAAAAGAAAAATAAAAAAATGACACAAAATCACTATGGTAAAGCAAATTTCAATCATCTGGGCCCCACTTTTTGTTATTAAAAATACTTATTTTTTCATTACTCTTCTGATCCTGATGGAGGTGTCTTAGGGGCTTTAGGAGAAGCCCAGAACTGACAGGCCTTTGACCTGGCCCACGGGTCCATTGGCTGTGGAGGCGGTTGTGGTCTTCCTGGTTTAGCCTCTCTCAATTCATTTTCTCTATCGACAAATCTGTGGGTATTAGACAATACACTATATTATTTTGTGGATATACTACTGGTCTAATGTTCCAACAGTCTGAGAAGGTACAACCAGCTAAATATATGGCGTTTACATTTACCAAGGACCAATGTACCATAACATATCCGGTTCACTGTTTTTTCAGAAAAGAAGAACTATAACAGTCAATTAATCAGTAGTTAATTGCTTTTGGATATCCTTGAATTTAAAAAGTAGGATGATTGAAAGTTTCAAATAAAAAGCTTAATTTTCTGTACATCATTTGAAAAGCCGAACACCATTGAAAAGCGTTTGCAACAAAAACTATTCATATCTAAGAAACTCAAAAAAGGAAACATACTCAATGTATGCCATTGGAGCTGCATCTCCCACTCGAATCCTAGTTCGTAATATTCTTGTATATCCTCCTGCTCTATCTCTGTTGCATTTACATCATGATTTTTACATCTCTGGCAACAATGTTATAAGATATGTATTTCACATGCAGCGAAAAAACAATACAATTCGTAAGTTAATATTTACTTGTATCGGTAAGCAAGTTCAGTGAACAACTTATGAAGAACATCATCTCCACGCACAAAAGCAGCAGCCCGCCTAGATGCATCCAATGTACCCTAAATTTTTTTTCATATAGTTTATCTGGATAAGCTGGGGTTGAATACAATGAATAAGTGAGACATGGGAAAAGGCTTGGTATCTAAGTAAATCTTATACAAGATTAATCCAGGCACAATTAAAACTGACATGACGTACAAAGAAATAGGTAAGAAATGCCCAGGGATATTGTCTATTTTCACTAGAAATCTGGTAAAGTAATTTAAGATTTCAAGGAACCCACTGCTATCTCTGAGAATTTCATATAAAGATAATACTCTTATAAGGTACCCTGATATGAAATTAGACCAATCCAAAGCACACTTGAGAGCAAAACTAGTAAATTAAATCTGAATAGCAAAATAAAAGCACCTCTTTTCCAAGCTGCACCATGTTATCAGCAACCCTACGCACTTCCTTTGCCTGAGAGGAGAACAACAGGTAACAAAAATACCAATTAGTATCAACTTATTACCCAAAAAGTAAACGCCCGCCATGTGCTTGAGCAAATGCCAAGCTCAAATAAAATCACCACAGGAAATGAGAGAAAGGAAGTACCTTAGCAATAGTAGTTTCGATGCGTTCGTGCTTCACCAGCTGTGACACCATTGTCCTACAAAATAATATAAGGAGATTTTCAACCGATCTTTTTTTGGAATAAAGTGGTTATCCCACCGATTTCCATTACCAGAAACCAATACTGTCACAAGAACCGGTACAAAACCTCTGGTACCAAGTCCCCTATTACAAAACAAATTACCAGAATTAGACATTCATAGTTCAACTGCATACTACTACTTATTAGATTTTCAACGGATCAATTAGCAACAACACACTAATTCGAGAGAGAGGTAGAGAGAGATACTTGAGCATGGAGACACGGTGGGCCGCATTGCGACCTAGCTTGCGGTGAGGCATAGCGTCGGCGAGGGGTGGAGGGATCGAGCGACTTGCCGATCGAGAAAAAGAGAGGAGGAGGAGTGAGGGTTCTGGACCTTTGGGGTTTTGGTAGCTTGTTGGAGCGGAGCTGATTCAGGTCGGGTTCTGCGATTGCAAGGGAAAAGATTAGCTGTTCTTAAACGGGCCATGACTGGGCCCATTACCGATTGAGCCCGTTGGTTTTGAAGCTGCGGGAAAATAGTTCTATCTTTTTTTCTTTTCTTTTTTTTTGGGGGTGGGGGGGGGGAACCAGAACAATTTATTTCGGGCAAGGATGTAATAGATGCTTTTTTTTTCGAAATCCGTAGGTGTTTTCATTGAATTAAAATATTCTTACATCAAATCTAACATGTCCTTGTGGAATTAAGCTAAAATACAAATAGAACATGAAAACTGCAAGGCACTGGAATCCTAGTCATAGCTTCTTACAGTAGGAAATATTACATCTAGCTACATAAAACAGAAATACCTAATGTAAGATTGAATTTAAGAAACTGGATCCCGTGATCAGAGATTGTTGCCGATGTGACCACATATCCCAATTGTGTAAGCTCCACTTACGGGTGGCAAAAAAGCTTGTAGCTTATGGCTTGATCGTGACTCACACATGACTCGCTTGCTCGTTACTAGACTGAGCTATTAACAAGCCACTCGCAATCAATGAATGAATACAAGTAGGGACTGGGTTATGCCCTCGTTTGATTAATTGGTAAAATATTACAAAAGTTTTGTAACAATAAAAGAAAAGAAGAAGTAATCCTAGGCTCAGAAGTGTTGAACTAGCCTAGTTGACTGGAACTTAGAAAAATAAAATAAAAAATAAAGATTAAGAAAGGAAAAACAATAAGCAAAAACAGTTGAAGCTGTGTAGCACTACTGGTATCTGTGCCTGTTGCTCTCTCATTCATGTTTAGTTTCATATATGGCTTATTCTGCACTGTTCCTGTATCTCTTGCACTAGCTGTGTCACCTCCTTACAGTTTCCTCTAAAGATTTTCGCACATCTTTCGCACCATATTACAAATTGAGCTGTTAGTAGTATTTCACTGCTCTACCTTGTGTACTCAGTCTGTACCAGCACCTGTATTGCATCTTGAATTGGCATGTTGATACTCAAAGTCCTGTTTGTCTCTCTGTATACGCTAATCGACATCGCACATTCTATGAACAAATGTACTGCTGATTCTGAATCCAACCTGCACATCACGCACCTGTTCGCCATTTGCCAACCTCTCTTCATAAGATTATCAACTGTTAATAATCTGTTGAGGGACAGTTAGTCAATTACCATGCAAATACTTGCATTCTTGGTGGTACCGCCAATTTCCATAGCTTGTGCCTGCTGGTTCGTATTCTTGGTGTTTTTTAGTGCATAGTATGCCAACCTGACAGTGAACTGACCGGATTCCTCCCATTTCCAGATAGCACATCGGATCCTATTACCTGTCTTATCGGGTTCAATACCAGTAAGCAGTTCAGTTGATGCAGCTCATCCATCGCTTGTTGTGATAAGTCATCTCTGAATTCATTTCTTACATCAGCACCTTCCAACACTTTTGCCAGTGTGATGAATCCACTGATTGCAAATGTGTACAGTGTAGGAAACTGGTATTGCAATCTTCCAACTCCCCAGTCCGCGTGCCAGAAAGCAATCGTTTGCCCATTCACTGGTACTCCTTTAGTTGACATTCTCATGAGCTGTGATATCGAATATGGATCCTCCCTGGTACCGTAAAAGGGAAATGATGTATCACAGTTCTAGTTGACATTTTCATGGTACCGTAAAAGAACTGTGATATCAAATACGGATCCTCCCGTAAAACAAGGATCCCCTTGTTTTAATTGGACATCACAGTTCATGAGAATGTCAACTAATAGTCTAATACAGTCCTCATGACAGTGTTTCAGTACTCTTTTAATAATCCACCTGATCTCCACCTACTAAAGTCCAGTTGTCCAATAGTCTATAGATGTATCATTTGGACAACTAGAGTTTAGTAGGTAGACGGTTCCTAGTTGGCTGATATCTTTTTTTTTTGAGGTTTAGTGGAAATGTTCCACTAAAAGATATATTTATAAAAAGAGATATTTACATTGGTCGACCGCCAACGGCAGTCTCATAACCTATGTGTTGCTAAACCCTTTAAATATCAGATGATGAGAATGATGGATGATAGGACTAAACCTCGAAAGGGGCTTTTGAAATCTCAAATTATCGAAGATCTGCTAAGAAGTCCATCACCCACGTTACACTGATAAAACTGGGACACTGTTTTATCTTTACATTGGATGCTAATTTTTCTTCTGTTCAAAAATGGCATCTACACTGCGGGGGATATAAGTGGGAACCCCTAACCTCTTCCTTACCAATTAATTATATATAAAGATTTCATTTTTCCTGTTATTTGTGAACTTGTGATGATTAGTCTTGATTTAGTAATAACATCTATCCCATATCTAAAATTTCAGACCTGCCTCTTCACTACTATTTGTGCATTTCAAAGCATTGTAAATTAGTGGAAAAAAATAAACAATGTCATCTCAGCACAATTTAAACAAAAAAAAAAAAAAATTGGAATATAGCTCTGAGATGGAATCACAAAAAGATGGATGGATATTCAGGGTGGGCTCCAATTGGAGTTACGCGGAGGGAGAGGAAGGAAAAAACACAGTGTAGAGGGGAACCGTGCCTCAGACCATAGCTGTCCGAAGAGTTCACCTGCTTCAAAACAGACGAAGCGGAGAGGAAGTGGAGGTGAACACGTACTGTGCAGAAGTGAACGCGTAGTGATTTTTGGCGATAATCTTCACCCCCAAATCGGAGGTACAGATCAGATCTGTTCAGGGTGCAAATACTTCCTTCCCCTTCCATTAATGAGGGTTCACCCTCAATTGCGGAGCACACCCTCAGTTACCATATTGATTTTGCCCAAAAGAGTACAGTGACACATTTTTTCAAACAAATTCCACACACAGTTTACAAATTGATATCGTAAATAATGCAATATTTAAAATTATATCCTATTTTATCCGCAGCTCTTATGAATATTTACTACTGAAAGAAACACCAAGATAGAGTCATATATAACCGCACAATAACAAGACAGTCGCGGTTTGATTTAAGAATAGGCAATTTGTGCAGTTCCCATTGGTATAAACCCCTACTCACAATCTACAAGCATGTTATTTCACTGGTCCTGCAATCTTTTGAAGCTGACAACATGGTCCCACCCATGTTGCCCAGAATTTACTTGAGAGAAGTGAATTTCAACATGCATGCATAATTCCCAGTGAAAACAATACAAATTTCTATTCTTACAGCTTTTTTCCCTCTTTCTTCTTGAGTTTTGATCTCCTTTGCTTGAACAAATGGAGATACAGCTTCAGCCAAAGAAAGGGATAACACACCAGAACTGCCTGTTACAAACAACACTATAATCTTGAGAAAGGTAAAATAAGATTGAAGATATTAAAATGGCATATATATATTTCACAGGGGCATATACCACAAGGAAGGAGTAGTAGCTGAATGCAAATTTATCGAAGACGTCAGAATAGAGGCTTCTCTCCTTGACATATGAAAGTGCTTGGTACATGAGCCACACTGTACCAGCCATATACTTTAGCATCAGTAGCATAGAAATACAAATTTAGCCTTGCAAATGATAAGTATATGCGGATACCAGTATGAAATTTCTGGACTTACTTTCCCCAGGACCAATTCCAATTGGGTATAGAAAAATAAATGCTGTATACCTGTGGAATATAAGTAGCATGTTAGATTGTTTCATTCTCACACATAAAAACTTTATACAAAGTGAATTTTTGATTGATCAGTTTTTTAGGAATTCAGTTCACATAAGATTATGAACCTGAAGTAGGTAAGCCATGAAGGGCATACTTTTAAAATGCTCAATGCATAATGTGAATATCTTATCACCTGTCAAATAGAGAAAAAAAAAATTAACCTCCAACACATCATGCACTGTCAAATAATTATCTGAGTTGATATGTGTTACAATATGTAAATGTTGAGTTAGTTGTTTAATGGTACCTCTGATAAGCTCCATGCAGTAAATGTTATGAAAACTGATGGTAGACTCTGAACCTGTAATTTGTAAACACAACTATATTAAGACATGGGCAATTTGCTTTTGAAGTAGTAGGTCAAAAGCCTACCAAAGTGTCATTAAAAATACTACATGATTAAAATAGACCAATATAGTGATTAGTGAACCAAACTCAGAACCCCAGTAAGGTTAGATGGTTTCAAAAACATGAATTACAATTAGTCCACCAAGCTATTTTACAGCTCAAAATTCACGTAAAACACTTTAATTAATTGCACGATTTTCTTCAAAGCTTAGATTTTTTATTAGTCAGCCATTTGCATCAGATTTTCAATTAATAAATGAACTGCAAAATAATTGTCAATTTGTTTAAAATGTAGTGAATTGAGCAATAAAAGTATCACCTCTGGAATCTGGCGAACAATGGCAAACAAGAAATGAGTCCTTCCACCCCATTGCATCAAGGTTAGCAAGAAACTAGCAGGAACCAGTCCTTGTACCAGAAAAAAGAAAAAAATTGTTATAAAGTAAAAATATCCTCTAGGATTGTAGATCTAAGTTAGCTTATGTTAACAAAAGCCGTTTATATGTTTGCATCCTTGAAATATAAGTATAACTATGTTAATGTGAAGTTAATAAGCACCTTTTCAACATCAATTTTAATTATAACTTTAATATTCAAAGGAAGGACAGTATCAGTTTAAAACTTCAAATTAGGGACTGATGTCAAAATACAGAACTCTGCAAGGCTAAAATAAGATAACAATTAACCGATTTTTTTATTCATAGCATTAAAAAAAAAAATTAAAGTGGGTGGCATTGGAGAATTAATAATTGTTTACCGACAACAGCATGTATGGTCTCGAGGAAAGAGACAGCTTGCAACAAACCTATGAAAAACCAGCAATTATAAATTAAATAACAACACATAACAAAAAAACCCAAAAAAGAGAGGAAGAAAACACATACAGACAAGATCTCCAGCAGTGGCGTAGGCTCCATGAAAAGATCTAGAAGCGGAAATGCTGAGAAAAATCTTAATTAGCACAATCAACCTGAAAAGATACAGAAATGAGAGACCATATATAACAGTGAAATTACATACAAAAAACCTATTATTAGTTAGAGAAGAACTATAATAGACTACCAGCCGAAGTATTGCAGAGAATTGTAAGCAAGAAGATAGAGTTGAGAGAGACGAGGCATCTTGAAATCGGGCATCGATATGTTGCTATGCTGTAAAACTGTAGAAGGCTAGCCGCACAAGAGAACGAAATCATCCACTTGGATGTGGGCGTGGGATATAGGCCACGTCGATTGGGTCCTTTTGAGCCGTGCGATCTAACGACTCAGATTTTTTTTTTTTTTTCAAATATTGACTTTTTTACTGTTATATAAAGCACAACTCTAAATGTTTAAAATTAACTTTAAATGATAAATTATGAAGTTTCGAATTTATGTAGTATAAAATCAAGTGATAGAAAATGAACATTTTATAAGTTGCTTTATATATTCATTTTTTTCATTTTTTTTGATTGGTTGATCTTGTACTAAATGAATTCGAAACTTTTAAAATTTTATATGTACATGCATTACTCATGAAGTAAATAGATTTCAACTGTTTGAATTCGTTTTTTAAAGCAGGGTCGGACTCAGGTTGAGCCAGCCTTTATGAAGATATATAAGCCCAGACCAACTTAGTCATCTGAATTTTTTTTGTTCCTCTCTGGAATTTTAATGTGTAATTTGAATTAAATTTAGCATTAAAATTAGAATAAATTTTTTAAATTCTGATTGGTAATTTTTTTTTATCTAGTATTTGATTAGCTAATAAGTTTGAATCCAATTTGCTATTTTTTTGCCCTCTAACGAAAATTTTGAATTCATCCTAATTTAAAATCAATCCGGTAGACTTTGAGAGTTGTATTTATCAAACTCTCTTGATAAGTACATCACACCCTTGCTTTGCTCTCTATAATAGTGTCTTCTTGAAATTTTACAAAAATATTATTTACCGCTTCAAGTTTTATATTTTTGAACATTTTTTTGTTAAGTTCTTCATAGATATGGTCTCAAGGTCAAGGTCAAGATTATATGCTTTAGTTTTAGTATGATAATTTATTTCGAGTTGATGTACTTGGGACAATCAAAGATTTGAACTTTGAGGGAATTTGATGAGCGTGAATTTGACATATATTTAATTGAGTAAAGCTAATATACACTTAAGTATATCAATGAACTCATATACTTAACTCTAGGACCGTACGATTAGCTTTGAGATTCGTGTATCACGATTTTTAAAGAAACTACACAAATCTCAAAGCTAATAGTATGGTCCTAGAGTTAAGTGTATGGATTCATTGGTACACTTAAGTGTATATTAGCTTTACTCTATTTAATTAGAGTGTTACTATGGAGGAAACACAAATTTGTAAATATCTTTGTGAGTTTTCAAGAGAATTTTATTTCACATCAATCTGAGCTCAAGTGATAAAGTAGTGATAAAAATTATTAACACGTGCCATGCTTCTGCGGGCCTCGAAAGTCTTTATAGGTGTATCAAAAGACTTGTTGTAGGCCGTAAAGATTTTGCCTAAGGGCTTATTCTCAAAAAAAAAGGGCCGTAGTTCATTTTAGCTTTTCAGACGGTTTCTTCACATCTTGAATCTTCTCCAAATAACTTCCCATGATTTTTTTACACATGAAACCCAACTACTCAAACTCTTATACTGGGTAATTTGAACCATACAAAATGGAAGAACAAAATTATATTTTTCAATTAACAAAATTATTGAGAAAGAGGAAGAAACATAGTTGGCTAGAAAAAAGTTTTAAAGCTGTTGTACCTAAAGATTGGGAGTTCAATTCTCCCTCACGACTTCATAGCATCTTGTTTGGAATTAAAAAAAATAAGGGTTATATTTATAATTTCAGAGTTTTGTTCTAAAAAAAAAAAATCAAACCATACACTTCTTTATTCGTATTAGTACCAGATATTTATGATTCAAAAATCATCGAAACCATATATATTTTTTAATGGATTACGGTTTCATTTATTATTCAAAGATTAATGAAATTATCTATGATTGTTCAATATATATCCTTTACACGGTAATTAATTTATTTTTTTCAAAATTCAAAGAGATATATCAAGAATTACGTATGTAAATCTTCTCAAATGTAGTTATAAAGTATTTCGTATTTTTGTTGATGTTTTCAATGAGTTATGGTTTCATTTATGATTCAAAAAATTCAAAATTGTCCAAAACTACATGATTTCATAATCTTAAAAAAAAAATCCCCAAACTGCCAATTAAATTCCAAATTGCCAATTTAATTGGCAGTTGGATAGTTTTAATAAAACTTTGAAAACCTGAGTAAATATGATAAATTATATTTTAGATTGGATATTAATAAAAATGTTGGTATGTATCATCTTCATACAAATATATATATCTATATATATAATTTTATTTTTAAAAATTATCTTACATGTGGGTAAGATAATGAAAAAAAAATCATTATCCTTATCTATACTGATAAGCTAATGAAAAAAAAAATCTTATCTGTATTTTCAAATACTGTAGAAGTCGAATAAACGAATAAAAGGATGCCATTTACACCCCTATTCAAGAGTGAATTGTTGAATGAGTTATGAACGATATTTTTCCTGATAAATGTTAATAGGCATTTTTTATTATGAAGGATAAGTGATATTTTTTCTTCTTTTTACAATGAAAATTGGACCGGATTTTATTCCTTGACTGATATACAAAATTTGAGGTGATTACCCTTATGTACCCATCATCTTTATATTCAGTGCAGAATAAATGGAGCTTTTTTTTTTTCTCTTTAATAAAAGATGCATATAAAGAGGTTACCTTTGATCATCAAAGATAGGGACTAAAAGTAATAACAATCAATCATTTGCAGTGCCGGTTCTAAAGATTTTGGGGTTCATAACGAGAGAAAATTTTCGACTTTTTATATATACAAACTTTTTATGAGATCGGCTAATACACTTCCATAAGTATGTCAACACCATATGCCTATTAAATCATATTTTCATTTTCAAAGTCTAAACAGTTAATCTAAACCATTCAATATGATATCCATATTAAAACGTGCTTGGAGACCAAATTATACATTTTTTTAATTTATTTTACTATTTTTTAAGATAGACAGAAAATTCATTGATTCAGAAGATTTTGAACTATAAAAAACAATAATTTTCTACCTATCTTAAAAAATAGTAAAAAAAAATAAAAAAAATGTAAAATTTGGTCTCCAAGTACGTTTTAATATGGATATCACGTGGAACGGTTCGGATCAACTATTTGGACTTTTAAAACACAAAAACGACAAAATTTGGACCCTAATATTTTATTTATTTTTAATATATACAAATTATTCCTTTTTATATATGTACAAACAATTTTTTTTAGAGCCCCTTAAATCTTGGAGTCCGGAGCGGATGTTTTATACCTTGGTTAATTCTAACACAAATACATCGATATTTTATTGTAAAAGCATCTATAACCCGCTAATATTTTATACCCTAATTAATCCCAACACAAATACATTCATGTTTTAATACAAAAACATCAATGTTTCTGTAATAAGATCGATATGGGCGTCGTCACATCTTTTTAAAGTTAAAAAAAAAAAAAAAAATGTAGCAATCGCTGAAAATGTCAGCAGTTGTCTTGCTACCGTGTTTAAGACAACAATTGATCATAATCTCAGCAGTCTTGAAGATTACCGTCCAGGTTCTGAGTGGTAGGGGTATTTAAAAAAAAATATTGAGAACATTTCTGAACTTTTTTTATTTAATTGAGGATATGAATAAATAATTTATATGATCCTCGCGTCATGCCTAAAATAATAATCGAATAAAGTAAACATTTCAGTAACTCAGAATTAACACGCATCGATACATGTATATCTTCAGTACATATAATTGCATGAATTTTAATTAGTAAACTATCTATATGTCGAATATAACACACCTATTATTTTAATTACTTTTTTTTTTTTTACAAAAATATTATTGTAAAAAAACTAAAATAATATTGTCCAATGATATCTCCTGAAACTTAAATGATTTGGATAATCCACGGAGGAGATAATTAAACATGGTCCCATTCCATTATCACGTGGGTACACGTATCACATGGGTTCACGTGGGTTCACGTGGGTAAACGTAGGTACACGTACACGCGGGTTCACGAATGGCTGTTTTTCTGCGGATTCTTTGCATGGAATGATGTGAGCTGTGACTTTGATTTTTGCAATTTTTTATTTATTTAAGCCCGTAGGCATTCACACAACATCAGGAATTTTTTTTATAAATTACAATTAAAAAAATATTTTTATAAAACTAACATGATTATTTTTTTTTTACAAAAATTATAAGAACTAAAATGTCATTCCGGTCTGATTTTTTTTTAACCGAAATGACAATTCGGTCCGAGGTAATTTCACAATTTTTCAACATATTTTTTTTCTCAAAATATGTGAAAATGACTAGAAGTCTGAGACTGAAATGACAATTCGGTACAAAAAAAAGAGACCGAAATGACATCTTGGTTCCTATGTTTTTGCAAAAAAAAACAAAACAATCAAGTTAGTTTGGTAAAATCAATTTTTTTTATTTATGATTTCTAAAAAAAATTACAACATCAGGAACAAAGTCAGACTTTCGAACTATGAGGATCAATCATATAATATTTTCCTGGAAAGAATGGCAGTCATTCATACCATTTCATGACATTTTATTATAAATTATATACAAAAATATACATTAATATATTTATTTAAAAAAAAAATGAGGGTCAATTAACCTCCATATTACTCTACTACATTCGCCTCTGCACAACACAAATTAATGTGACTCGAATCTAGATTCTTATGTGGGAGAACTCATGCCTTCTCCATCTGCTCTACGTAGGGGTGTCAATGGCACCTTTTTAGCTGTTTACCCGACCCGTTTCGTATTCGATAAAGCGGTTATAGGTAAGGTTTTTTTTTCGTTAGCTTATCGGATATGAGTATGGGTAAGAAATTTTTTTCGTTAACAATTTAGTTGGAATTCATTGCATATTTATTTTTATTTTTTATTAAAAATACAATTACATATATGTGAAATTAATGAGTTTTTGATGTTTAATTTGTAAAATGTAATAAAACTAATTATTATATTAGTAATATCCGCTATTACCCACTACCGTTTCGTTACCCTATAATATTAACGGGTAAGGGTAGGGTAGGGTAAAGTTAATTTTTAATGGGTATAGGTAGGGTAAAGTTAATTTTTAATGGGTATAGGTAGGGTATGGATAAAGTCAATTTTAATGGGTATGAGTATGAAAATGTTTCCACCCGACCCGTACTATACCCATTGACGCCCCTAGCTCTACGCAGTATTGGCAGATTTTTGCATTTGAAGCTCCAGCACAAGGAGAAATTAATGTTGATATCGTGTCATGAATATTAGTTAGTTACGTAATTTGAATTTGATTTACATGCATGTAATCAAGTTTTTATGTATTGTGATCAAACGTGACTGATCATGTTAATATGATTATTTTATAATTATGTTTAACTTTTTTTTTTTCGAATTTTAAGTTTATTAAGGAAGAATAAAATATAAAAAATTATAAGAAATTGTAATATAAATAATAACATAAATTTTAAGTTATTTTTATCACTAGTTTGTAATTGCATTTGGTCACGTGTTGTGTCTCGTGCCGCGTGGTGTAGACCGATTCACATGTCATATCATATCATTATTTCAGCACACAAATGAACATGAGGCACGCATTGTTCTACTACAAAATTGTGTTGTGTCGTGTCGTGACATGTTCAATCACGACGCAACTTTGTTACATAGTTTCTATATCTCTCGTAATAATATGGAGTTATAGATATGCAACTATGAGTAGAACTAGGGTGCTCTTAAGCTCACCAAAGATTTGGTGAGCTTAATTCTAAAACTCATCAAATCGATTTCAAATGACGAATCCGAACCGTTGAAACCCGCCTACCTTACGTATGATGCATGTACATGTGAAATTTTTAAATATTCGAATTAATTTAGTATAAAATAAAGCGGTCAAAATTAGAAGGTTAATAAATTAATTTTAGTACATTCATTTTTGAACGTTTTTTGACCGCTTGACTTTATACTAAATTAATTCGAATGTTTAAAAATTTCACATGTAGATGCATCACACGTAAGGTAGGCGGGTTTCAACGATTTGGATTCATCATTTGAAATTGATTTGATGAGTTTTAGAGTTAAGCTCACCAAAACTTTGGTGAGCTTAAGAGCACCCTAGTTCTACTCATGTAACTATATATATATATGGAGGTTTAGAGAGTTGTACAACGCGTCCTCCAGCTAGCTTAGGTTCTCTTTCTTGGCCGAAAGAAAGAAAGGAAAAAACAAAATGGCCGGAAGTGAGCAGGTGCAGCTTCAAAGAGTTCTATGCATGAACAGCGGTGTAGGTGAGACAAGCTATGCCAAGAACTCAACCATGCAAGTACGATTTGTTTCGTTCTCTCATAATAAAATTAAAAAAAAAAAAACATGTTTTTAATTTTGTGATCCCCTCATGCGTGTTTGATTTTGACTTGGTATTACATTAATTTGACAAAGTCTCTTCAGTCTTATAATCTAATTTGGTCCCCAAATACATATTAATATGAAGAACAAGATGAATGGTTCGGATCGACCGTTAGAATTTTGAAAAGTTAAAATCCAAGATGTTGCATGAAGAGACTCTATACTATGCATAGCATGCTAGCATATTCCTGTATATATATTATCCTTTCGATTTGAAGATTGCGCCAACCTCAACTTTATCGGACGATAGAAAAATAAATGAGGCTAGAAAGCTGGCGTTTTCTCGAAATCAATGCACAATTCTGTATGGCCTCAATATTGATACATGTTGTAACAATGATGCAATTGTACATTCTCAATTCTCTAGTTTACTTTCATGTTCTTAGTAAAATCCCAAATTACCTGCCAACATCAAATATATATACTTGGATAATCTTTTTTTTTTTTTTTGAAACATATACTTGGAGAATCAATGTCTGTTTATTCGATCTAAAAGTCCAAGAAAAGGCGGTAAATCTGGTCGCTAATTAGGATCTAATTTTGGGCTTTCACCGCTGAAATCTAGTTTAGTTTTGGTGTGGGTTGGTGCGACCTGTTGATGAATTTTAACGCATCTGAATTCTTCAATCTATTTTTTACTTCACCCTTGATATTATTTTTAAATAATTTTTGTGCCAATTTCTGGGCCTTTCGGCCTTGAACTTGCGGTTAGTTGGGAGCTAATTTTGATCTCATTTGGGTTGGGCTCATCTTTTAGGGCTTTAGAGATGAAATTAGAGTGGGCTGATGGGCATCGAACTTCGTTATCTGAGCTGTTAAATCTGCACCAAGATTCATACATATAAATTAAAGTGTATATAAATTTTGATACAGATTGAATGGCATAAAGATCAAGTGCATGCAAATTTTTTATGCAAATCAAATACTTCCGACTTAACATAGGACTGACGCCCATCAGATTACCTCACGTTCTAGTTTAAAGATACAGTACAGGTGCTTGACAAAAGCAATGTTAGATATTTTTAATTTCACAGAATCGAGTGTCAATATCCAAATATCTGAGACAAACAAAGCCCAGTTCACCAGTGGGTGGGTTGGGGGATATAAATAGATAATATCTGATTCATATTCAATATGTATTTAAAAATTTTAATGCATGAATATTTAATATTTGAATATCCGTCTAGATATGAATACTAATATGATATGATATGAATTTATATTTTAATTATCTGTATTTTAATAGGTAGATACATGTCATATATTTTAAGATGTATAATGAAAAAAATCTTGTTATTCGTCATTATAATTAGATAAATATTATGGAATTTAGTATTTTTAATATATTTTATATTATTTTAATAAATATCAAACCGATCTGATTCGATTCGAACATGTATCCAACTGATATTCGATCTGTATCCGTATTCGGAAAATTAAAAAGAAATATAAATATAGTTTTATCACTATTGGCTCCGTATCTGCTCCATTTTCAATCGAGTCTGCATCGTCTGCAGTAACTCAAAAGAGCATCTTTTGAGTTAACACATCTCGGCCGTCTGATTTTAAACATAGCTAATCCAGCCACAGCCTATAATTCAAGGGCCCTTTAATATTAGTGTATATATAGTATGCACAAATCTTAAAGAGAATTGGACGGTTCTGATACATTAACTTAAAATATTCTTTTTTGAGTTAATGTAGAGGAGAGGAATTCTTTTCACCCCAACAAGTTCAGAATTCGTATCCTTTGCATTAACTCAAAAAGGAATCTTTTAGTTAATGCATTTGGACCGTCCAATTAGCTTCAAGATTCGAGCAAATTAGATCCGCACTAATATTAAAGACTCCCTATATTTTAGAAGAAGGTCAGATGAACTCTGTTTACAATTGGACGGTGGATATGTATCAACTCAAAAGATATATCTTTTGAGTTAATGCAGACAATGCGAAATTGTGAACCCACCAGATCAGCAGTTTCTCCAATGTAAGCAGCTCCTCTTAAGTAGATATCAAGAAATCAAATATTAGGAACTAGATATTATTATTATTATTATTATTATTATTATTATTATTTAATTTTTATTTTTTAATTGTAGATGGATATTTAATTCTTCGGAAATGTCTTGCATTTGCATGTAGGTGTCAATTACCCACCTGTTAAAAAAAAGAATCCCCTTATATTTTAAACATATCATTTTTTATTGAAAAAGTTAATAATACAAACCGGTAGGTATTTTCATTAATCAGGATAAATCAATTACATATAGTTTTGTACTAGCACATATAACATATGCCAATACATTAAATATTATAACTGAAACCTCTTTACAATAGTAGACAAGAAAAATAAGAAAAAGAAAGCAAAACCAAAAGTTTATACACTCAGATCAGTAGATATTGAGCACGTAGGATTTTATGTGCTTGTGCTCAGATTGGTAGGTTGTGAGCCTGCGTAATTTCTTATCGTTAGCATAAAACAGTGTTGTTGTAATCGAGACAAGACATGAGTATCTAAGTTAGCCTTTGTGCTTAGATGAAATTTGTCCTGAATTATTTAGCATAAAACACAAAGAAAGGAGATAGGAAGAAGGGAGAAGAAGAAGCAAGAGAGGAGAAGAAGGAGACAGCAGTCCAACATCATCATCATCGTCATTAACCATAAAATGCGTATCTTATTTATATATAACTATTGTACAGACTAGAGAAGAGGTGAAGCGAATTCACAGCACCTCCATTTGAACCCGGAGAGTTGAAAGGAATGAAGAGCAGTGACCAGATCTGTTAAGCGAGACGGAAGCACATGCTCGAATAGACGAGGCGGAGCGAGGAGCGGTGGCCATATCTTTTAAAGGAAAACACCACTCGAATGAGAAAATAGACGACGCAACCATAACAGAAGGAGGGAGGGGCGGATGGCGGAAGGCTGAACAAATTGATCGACTCTCAAAACTATGATTTTGAGTCGCCTCAGATATCGCCAAGGCGATATCCTTGAGGCTGTTGCGGAGTTGACGAGGTTTTGTCTGCAATAATACTCTTTTTTCAACACAACACTAGTGAGTCGATTGTTTTAACTAATTCTTTGGAAAGAATAGGACGGATTATTCCGTCCGTTAGATGAGATAAATCATTGTGTTCAACTAATTTCATCCCTAATCACGAAAACTTGCTAATTCAAAAAAAATAAAAGAAATCTGGACAAAATCTGTCCATCCCGTTATTAGAGTATATGCAATTAGGAAGAAAATAATAATTAGATATAGATCGTTATGGGAAAACCAGCGAAAGAAACAAAGATAAAAAAAATGAATTTTTGGTATATTAAATAGTTCATATGCATATATGAAATAAAATGAATTTTGAGTATATTAATTATACCCCCACTGCATGATCATTTACAATTAATGTACGGGTTGCTATCTGAGTTCAATAATTTTGTTTGACAATTATGTATGTTGGTGAAAATAAACAACTAAAATTAACAACAATTATTGTATCCAACCATAAAAAAACAACAGCAATTAATGATGAACAGTTTTGTAAATGATGAACACCAATTAACAACAATTATTGCTATCTGAGTTCAATAATTGCCTTCTCATCAGTCGGTTCGCTTAAAAACAAAATGATGAACAGTTTTGTACTATTTCATTTATATATATTTTTAATTAATGAGTTTGTGTGATTAGAGACAAAATTAGTTAAATGTGATGGTTTCTCCCGTTCGAACTATTCCATCTAGAATTTTTTTAATTCATCTCGTTCTTCTTATATTTTATAATTTTACAAAAATCCTATTCCTACCCTTATTTTTATATTTTATTTATTTTTTGTATTAATAAAAAATCAGGTTCATTAATTTTTTTTAATGATGAATATCAACCTCACAATATATAACCCTGACTAAATAATTGAACAAAACAAAAATATTGTATTAATTTAATTAAAAAAAGAGAGTAAATGATGCTCCTCATTTTTTGTAATATTGATACTCAATTTTAAAATATTATTTTAAAATAAAATTTTCTGATTAATAATTAATGGACCATAGAATAAAAAATAGCTTCAACTAAATGTTTGAGATCCTAAATGACTTTTTTTTGTAATTCTGATTCTTCTAACATTTGAAGGCTTATTCTAGAACACAAGGCCTCAGTTTTTTCGTGAGCTTTCCGAATTGTCATCAAAACACCCAAATTGGAGTTTAATTCCTACTTGCATTTGTAGACATTAAAAGTTTGGAACAATGAATTGATGTTTTATTGCAAAAATATCGATGGCGCGCTGATATTTTATACCTTGATTAATCCTAGCACAAGTGCATCGATGTTTTATTGCATAAACATCTATGACATATCAATATTTTATACCCAAATTAATCCCAGCACAAGTGCATCTATGTTTTTGTGCAAAAGCATCAATGTTTATATGAACATCACATATTTCTAAAAAAAACTTAAAAACACTGTAGTAACTACTGAGAATCTCGATGATTGTCTTTCTACAGTGTTTAAGACAATTACTGCCGAGGATCTCAGCAATTAATCATCTTTGAAGACTACTGCCTAGCTAGGTTCTGATCGGTAGGGGTATTTTAAATTTTTTTTTTATGACATTTGTGAAACTTTTTTTTTTTTAATTGTGAAATGATTTTGAAAGTAAGAGCAATTAATGTACATAAAGACATCTCACCTAATTAGGATCATTTGAGGATTGTTTTGTATTAATACAAAGATTATGATGAAAATTTATATTTTTAATTTAAGCAATACAAAAAATTGCATATATTTTTGTTACTCTTATGTAAGGACGTCTAATCTAATAGAACAAAAAGGGGTTGAGATCCTAAATGATGTTCTTTTTTTGTAATTCTGATTCTTCTGATGTTCGAAGGCTTATGTCTAAGACATTAGGCCCTCGGTCTTTTCACCTGAATTGTCATCAAATATTCAAATTAAAATTTCCTACCAACGTTTATGCATGATGCCGATGTTTTATACTTTGGTTAATTTTGACACAATTGCATTGATATTTTATTGTAAAATCATCTGTATATGGCATGCCAATGTTTTATACTCTAATTAATCCCTGCACGAATGCATTCATGTTTTAATATATACAAAAACATCAATATTTCTATAATAAGATCGATATGGGCATCACATCTTTTTAAAGTTTCAAAAAAAAAAAAAAACACTGTAGCAACCGCTGAAAATCTTAGCAGTTAACTGCAACATAGTCGATACTTTTCGCGAGAAAAAAAACTCATTTATGACAATACTTCCTCGCGAAAAATACTTTTGCGAATAGAAAAAAAAACACGTTTTTAACAGTACTCTGTTGCAAAAAGTCACTTTTTACTCTTGTGAAAAGTGTCAGTCTTTTGTAGTGGTCATATGCATTTATGAAATAAAATAAATTTTGAGTATATTAATTATATCTCCACTGCATGATCATTTATAATTAATGTACGGGTTGCTATGTGAGTTCAATAATTTCGTTTGGCAAATTATGTATATTGGTGAAAACAAACAACGGTACGTAATTAGATAAATTATCAAAACAACTAAAATTAACAACAATTATTGTATCCAACCATAAAAAACAACAACAATTAATGATTTTGTACAAATGGGTCCTGCAATTGCCTTCTCATCAATCGGTTCACTTAAAAACAAAATGATGAACAGTTTTGTACGAGATGGACTATCTCATTTATACTTTTTTGTAATTAATGAGTTTGAGTGGTTAGAGACAAAATTAGTTAAATGTGATGGTTCCTTCCGTTTGAACTATTTCATCTAGATTTTTTTTTAATTAGTGAGTTTACTAGTTAGAGACAGGATTAGCTAGATGTAATAGTTTATCCCGTTTAGCGGATGAGATAATTTATCTCGTTCTTCTTATATTTTATAATTTTACAAAATTCTATTCTTATCCTTATTTTTATATTTTATTTATTTTTTCTTTTAATAAAAAATCAGGTTCATTAATTTTTTTTTAATGATGAATATCAACCTCACAATATATAACCCTGACTAAATAATTGAACAAAACAAAAACATTGTATTAATTCAATTAAAGAAAAAGTAAGTGATCGATGCTCCTCATTTTTTGTAATATTGATACTCAATTTTAAAATATTATTTTAAAATAAATTTTTTATTTAATGGACCGTAGAATAAAAGACAACTTCAACTAAATGTTTGAGATTCTAAATGACTTTTTTTTGTAATTCTAATTCTTCTAACATCTGAAGGCTTATTCCAGGACACCATGCCTCAGTTTTTTCATGGGGAGCAAATCACCTACCCTCCGGGGGGCAGGAATTTCCTGCCCCCTCAGTCACTGCGGGGTACGTGTCACATCTTTTTAAAGTTTCAAAATAAAATTAAAAAACACTGTAGCAACCACTGAAAATCTCAGCAGTTGTCTTGCTACCGTGTTTAAGACAACAGTTGATAATCTTAGCAGTACTCGTCTTGAAGATTACCGTCCAGGTTTTGAGTGGTAGGGGTACGTATTTGAAAAAAAAAAAAAAATTGAGAACATTTGTGAATGTTTTTAATTTAATTGGGGATATGCATAAATAATTTATATGATCCTCGTATCATGCCTAAAAATAATAATCGAATGACGTAAAAATTTCAGTAACTCAGAATTAACATGCATCAATATATACATATCTTCAGTACGTGCTATATATAATTAATTGCAAGAATTTTAACTAGTAAACTATCTATATGTCCAATATAACACAGCCATTATTTTAATTACTTGTTTTTTTTTACAAAATTATATTATTGTGAAAATACTAAAATAATATTGTCCAATGATCGATATCTCCTGAAACTTAAATTATTTGCATAATCCACGGAGGAGATAAACATGGTGCCATTTCATGTTCACGTACACGTCTCACGTGGGTTCGCGAATGGCGAACTATAGATCCGGATTTCCTATTCATCGTCGAAATAAAATGCTATACACAAAATGTATAATATCCATAATTTTATGCGTACGGCAGTCGGCAGGAAACAACCTGTGGTAATTCAATAAATACTACATATATTGGCTGAATAGCTAATTAATTGATCGATCATTGATGGTCCAGTTCATATATAGAAACAGATGACAAAATTTGCTCCATGTGCCAAAGATATAAAAGCGCGTGAATGGCTTGTTTTCTGCGGATCCTAGTGATGTGGGTTGTGAGTTTGATTTTTGCATTTTTTTTTTTATTTAAGCGTATAGGCATTAACACAATATCAGGAGCGGAATTAAACTTTCAAACTATAAAGATCAGTTATGTAAAATTTTTCTACAGAGAATGAGAGTTATTTTTACAATTTCATGACATTTTATTGTAAATTATATACAAAATTATACATTAGTATATATATATATATTATTTTAAAACATGAGAGTCAATTGATTCCCTATTGCCTTTCTACATCCGCCTCTACACAACAAACATGCGCCTCGAGTCCAGATTTTATGTGGAAGAACTGATGCCTTATTCATCTGCTCTACGCTGTGTTGACAATTTTTTTCATTTGAAGCTCCAGCACAAGTAGGACTTAATGTTGATATCGTGTCATGAATATCAGTTAAGTTGGTGATTTGAATTTGATTTACATGCATATGATCAAGTTTTTATGTATTGTGATCAAATGTGACTGATCATATTAATATGATTATTTTATAGTTATATTTAACTATTCTTTTTTAATTTAAGTTTATTAAGAAAGAATAAAATATAAGAAAATTATAAGAAATTGTAATATAAAGGAACAGTGTTGTGAAAATAATTTATGTGTAAAAAAATATTATCCAGAATTTGAATTTTCTTTGGAATAAATAATAACATATGGTCACTAGTTTGTAATTGCATTTGGTCACATGCTGTGTCTCGTGCTGTGTTGTGCAGACCGGTTCACATGTCATATCACATGTTGTGTCTCGTGCTATGTTTATCCACGACAAAATTATGTCGGGCATGATGTGTCCAATCAAGAAGTAACTTTCTTAATTATATAGTTCTATATATCTCTCTCGTAATATGGAGTTATAGATATGTAACTATATATCTATATATATATATTTGGAGGTGTACAGAGTTGTACAGCGCATCCTCCCGCTAGCTTAGGTACGGTTAAGTTCTCTTTCTTGGCTGAAAGAAAGAAAGAAAAAAACAATGGCCGGAAGTGAGCAGGGGCAGCTTCAAAGAGTTCTACGCATGAACAGCGGTGTAGGTGAGACAAGCTATGCCAAGAACTCAACCATGCAAGTACGATTTGTTTCGTTCTCTCATGAAAAAAAAAAACATGTTTTTAATTTTGTGATCCCCTCATGCATGTTTGATTTTGACTTGATATTACATTAATTTGACAAAGTCTCTTCAGTCTTATAATCTTATTTCTTAATTACGTACATGAACAAATATACAATTAAGATGAGAGTTCATATTTTATAAGCATTATTTCTTTAAGCAGAAGGTTATAGCATCTTATACAAAGTCAATAAGGAAGGACCTAGCGAGAGACTATTACAGGGACCACCTGTCAGACAAGATGGTCATAGCTGATTTGGGCTGCTCCACCGGGCCAAATGCAATACTGATGGCTTCTGACGCCATCCAATCAATTATCTCCGTGTGCTCTGATCTCGGTCATCCACCACCAGAGTTCCAAGTCTTTCTAAATGACCTTCCATGGAATGATTTCAACTCTATCTTCAGGTCTGGAATGAATCTATCTTATTGCAGATTCAAAATATTTCATTGATTAATTTCTTATTACTTGATAAGCTACCATCTACGTATGTGCATGGCAATTAATTACTAACAATTCATATGGATGCATGTATAACTAGATCACTGGGGGATTATTATTTGTCCCAAGGCGGGGACACAGAGGGACAGCTTTGCTTTATTTTGGGTGCACCTGGTTCATTTTACGGTCGCCTTTTCCTATCAAGGAGTTTGCACTATGTGGTCTCTTCTTCTAGTCTTCACTGGCTCTCTGAGGTAGCAATTTTATAGTTTTAGTATAGTATAGTGTGTGTGTATATATATATATAGAGAGAGAGAGAGAGATGGGCTACAGTGAGTTGCGAAGTAAAACAACTATTTTACTTCACGCTCATATTTTGCAATTTTAAGGTTCAAAACATCAATTCGAACTGTTCATTTTGTTCTCCATATTGAAATGTGCTTGAAGACCAAATTTTATATTTTTTGAAACTTTTTTACTATTTAGTAATCAATTTTGAAAGTCGCTGATCTGATGGTCTAGAAAATTTTATTGTCTTTTACTGTTTACAGCAAAATAATAATTTTAAAAAATACTTAATAAATAGTAAACAAATTCCAAAAAATGGCTGTAAACAATAATTTTAAAAAATACTTAATAAATAGTAAAGAAATTTCAAAAAATATAAAATTTGGTCTTCAAGCACATTTCAATATAAATTAAACATCTAACGGTTCGGATTAGTTGTTTGGACTTTCAAAATAAAAATACGGTGTGAAATAGAAACGTGTTTTACTTCACAATTCACCGTAGCCCATCTCTCTATATATATATATACAGTGTTTGGCACTTGCTGTCACTTGAAAATATATGGATTTGGAAGTTGGAGTTAGATGATGATGTATTACATAGTATCTAATTTTGTTATTATGCAAAAGCTAGCAGCTACGTATTATTATATATGTATTCTGAACAAGGATGTGTTTTCTAGTTATTTATATTTGATGGATAAATGTATTGACAACGCTGTTTTGGTTTAATGCAGCGTACGAGTCGTGTTCATTTCATTCTAACTCCAGTTTTTGTGCATTGAATGAAGTCAAAACATAGTTGTCAATATATTTATCATATTTGACAATATGTTTGGAAAAAAAGGAACTGATGAAAAGTATGTCTTTAATTAATTTGTTAAAATGTCAGAACAAAAATAACAAATAGGTAGATCTTTTGATACTTTCTCGTTCACTGTAACAATGTAGATACTTTTTGCGAGAGAAAAAACAAATTTACGACGGTACTCCCTCACAAAAAGTCCTGTCGCAAAAGAAAAAAACTAAAGAATAAGAGTAGTCTGTCGCAAAAAGTCACTTTTTTATTCTCGCGAAAGGTGTCTCATTTTTGTTGTGGTTGTAATTGTCCCCCTTTTCTTTTTCTTTTTTACTTTTGTCTGAAGGTCCCTGAAGTGCTCCGAGAGGGAAGTGTAGTCAACAAAGGAAGGATATGTATATCCAAGACGAGTAATCCAAGTGTATTTGACGCCTACAAAAATCAATTTCAAGCAGGGTTCTCGTTGTTTCTAAAGTGCAGAGGAGTAGAGATGATTAAAGGTGGAGTAATGGTGCTAACATTTATGGCTAGGAGAGGATCAGATCCTACTGCTGAGGAGGATTGGTATATGTGGGAACTATTTGCAGTAGCTCTCATGGACTTGGTGTCTGTGGTACACACACTTAATTCTTTTTGTCTTTTTTGGATTTAACACAGCATATTATTGAACTTTTGTATCATTATTTAATTTTTAGGGTTTGATTAAGGAACAAAAGGT
This sequence comes from Carex pumila, assembly GCA_033356055.1. NCBI lineage: Eukaryota > Viridiplantae > Streptophyta > Magnoliopsida > Poales > Cyperaceae > Carex > Carex pumila. Next base: position 164,325 of record JARJHM010000466.1, on the reverse strand, counting down.
GGATTCCTTCAATGCGCCTTATTATGCACCCTCCATGGATGAGGTTGAACAAGAGATCAAAAATGAAGGCTCCTTTGCTATAAAAAATATAGAACTCTTTGAAGCAAGCTACGATGCACTGTTAGATGATCAATACTTTGAGGAAGAAAAACAAGAAGAAATAACCCAAAACACATCCAATGGCACCCAGTTCTCGCATCTAAAAGCACGTCGTTACGCTGAGTTGACAGCTCGGACGAACCGGGCTGTCCTCGAGTCGATGATAAGAAACCATTTCGGAGGAGAGATAATGGAAGAACTGTTCAAGAGGTATTGTGATTTGTTAGAAGAATACTACTGTAGAAACAAGGCTGAGCTGACTAACATGCTTGTTGCTGTGGAGAGAAAGTAAAGCTCATGTGATGATGTCCTTTGAGCTGTAATAATGTTGTTTCATTTGTGCAGGAGAGCTTATCGTATTGTGGTAATTAATGCAAAAATACATAAGAACTATCAATTGTAAAGTATAATCAGTTTCGGTTGTAAGTCCAACACTAATGTCACTGACACGTACTGATGATATTGAACATCAGTGTTTGTTAAACAACCATCACTAATGTTATATTTCAGTGCCGAATGGAAAGCAAGAATCAGCATTAATGATTATCTGTGTCTGCTCTTTGCAAGGATCGACACTGATGATTATCCGTGTCTGCTCTTTACAAGGATCAAAACTGATGATGCATTATGTACGTAGTAGTGGGTTGTGAAATAAAGAATTATGTTCAGTTATACTTTATTACTTCTTCATAGTTGAATTTAATGCACACACCAAACGATAATGGATTCCGCATCCAACAAACGAGAATTAGAATTATCTTTCTAGTCAATTTATTTTGCTGACAGAAACGTGAAAATAATCAAAAATAGAAACAATTTGACGGGACTTTAATTAGGAGCGTCAAATCCCGCTAAGAAATCGCAGGATCCGGGATGAAAGGTCGTTTGCATCTTAATGAGAACAATGAGAAGCCTAAAAGAAAGCAGATCGACAGGATGTCGTGAGAAAAAAGGTGGTAGACTCTTAATCGCATGATTCCCGTTAATTCTTTCTTTAATTCCCTGTCGAACGAACGATTTCCACCCCACAGCAATGTTACATTAAAATTCATAAGGGCACAAAAATAATTTTATCAATTGATTGCAGAATCAACTGTTACACTCTTATCTAATCACCAATTGGTCTTTGTTGCCAAAAATTTCTAGTTTGCCCCCAAAAATAATTGACAATTGATGGAGACATCACAATTTATGCTCGTCTCTATATATCTTATCTGAAACTGACACCAAAACTTTCGCTAATCCAAGTTTTTCCATTCGATCTAGAAATGGTTCATATCTATATCTTATCTTAAATTGACACCGAAACTTTAGCTAATCCAAGTATCAATCCGGTTAGAGATTGTTCGCATGCACTGAAAAGCATGTCAATTGAAACATTCTAGCTACAACATAATTTTTCTTTTGGAAAGAGAAGAAAAGAAGCATACTAGAAAAGGATATCTATGATCATCCTAAAAAATACACATGGTTAATTAATTGCAATATGCAACACAATCTTCAAGAGATCATAGGGAAAAAAAAAACTAAAGAAATTTGCAGGTGCCTGTTATTAGTGACGGAGAAAGGAACTTTTTTGTTGTTGAAAATCTCGACTCACAAAAACAGTTATATTAAATGATTTCTTTGTATTTAAATAATTTGTGACTTCCAATATATGGTGTGTATTAGCCTCCCTAAAGGGGTCAATTTAAATGGTTGAGTTAAATTTAGTTAAATATACAAAAAAATTCCTAATAACAAAATGTGAACGAGCTGATGGGCAAGTGATTCTTTTGTTACATCTAGAATAACACTTGACTTAAAAGCCCGGCCTGCTTGGGCCAGTAATTCTAGTTAGAAGTACTGTGGTGAAGATTTGAGGCCCAATCGTTATCGCAATCTTGGACTTTAACTATAACCTGGATGTAGTAGAGAAGTTTGGAGAAGTAAAATAAATATATCTGATCCGTTCGATTTGAAGATTGCGCGAAGCTCAACTTTGCGGAGCTCAACTTTATCTGACAATAGAAAAATAAATGAAGGTAGAAAGCTGGCGTTTGTTGAACTCATTTTGGGTTTAGCAAACGTCAATAGGAGATTCGAAATTAATGCACATAATGTATGGCCTCAATATTGATACATTTTGTACCAAAGATGCAATTGTATATTGAATATACTTGGAGAATCAATGTCTGTTTATTCGATCTAAAAGTCCAAGAAAAGGTGGTAAATCTGGTCACTAATTAGGATCTAATTTTGGGCTTTCACCGCTGAAATCTAGTTTAGTTTTGGTGTGGGTTGGTGCGACCTGTTGATGAATTTTAACGCATCTGAATTCTTCAATTTATTTTTACTTCACCCTTGATATTTTTTTTAAATAAATTTTGTGCCAATTTCAGGGCCTTTCGGCCTTGAACTTGCGGTTAGTTGGGAGCTAATTTTGATCTCATTTGGGTTGGTCTCAACTTTTAAGGTTTTGACCAGTAACCTAATAACTTGCTGCAGTAGTTTAGAGATGAAATTGGAGTGGGCCGATGGGCATCGAACTTCGTTGTCGGATCTGTTTAATTTACACCAAGATTCATACATATCAATTAAAGTGTATATAAATTTTAATACAGATTGAACGGCATAGAGATCAAGTGCATGCAAATTTTTGATGCAAATCAAACACTTCTGATTCAACATAGGACTGACGCCCATCAGATCACCTCTTACTCTAGTTCTAGGTTTTTTTTTTTTTTTTTTTTTACGAGAATTGTTCATAGACTCTACACACTATTTCTTGCCTTTGACAGAGATCAAACTTACTTCTTCCGTGGGAGAGAGAGGTGTCTTACCAAACTATTATAAGCAGCGGTGACACTCTAGTTTTAGTTTAAAGATACAATACAGTTGCTTGACAAAAGCAAGGTCAGATATTTTTAATTTCACAGAATCGAGTGTCAACATCCAAATATCTGAGACAAACAAAGCCCAGTTGATATCAAACCGATCTGATTCAATAAATATTATGGAATTTAGTATTTTTAATATATTTTATATTATTTTAATAAATATCAAACCGATATGATTCAATTCGTATATGTATCCAATTGATATCCGGTTTGTATCCGTATTCAGAAAATTAAAAAAAATATATAAATATAGTTTTATCACAATTGGCTCCGTATCTAGTCCATTTTCAACTGAGTCCGCATCGTCTGTAGTAACTCAAAAGAGCATCTTTTGAGGTAACGCATCTCGGCCGTCTGATTTTAAACAGAGCTAATCCAATCACGGCCTATAATTCAAGGGCCCTTTAATATTAATGTATATCTAGTATGCACAAATCTTAAAGCAGATTGGATGGTCCTGATACATTAATTCAAAAGATTCTTTTTTGAGTTAATGCAGAGGATAGGAATTCTTTTCACCCCAACCAGTTCAGAATTCGTATCTTTTGTATTAACTCAAAAATGAATCATTTTGAGTTAATGCATTTGGACCGTTCGATCAGCTTCAAAATTTGTGCAAATTAGATCTGCACTAATATTAAAGATCCCTCTATGTTTTAGGCGAAGGCCGGATGGGTACTGTTTAGTGGATATGTATTAACTGCAAAAGTTGCTCTTTTGAGTTAAAGCAGACAATGCGAAGTTGTGACTCACCAGTTCAGCAGTTTCTCCAATGTAAGCAGCTCCTCTCAAGTAGATATCAAGAAATCAAATATTAAGAACTAGATATTATTATTATTATTATTATTATTATTATTATTATTTAATTGTAGATGTCTTGCATTTGCATGTAGGTGTCAATTACCCACCTGTTAAAAAAAAAATCCCCTTATATTTTAAACATATTTTTTTTTTATTGAAAAAGTTAATAATACTCTTTTTTCAACACAACACTAGTGAGTCGATTGTTTTAACTAATTCTTCGGAAAGAATAGGACAGATTATTCTGTCTGTTAGATGAGATAAACCATCGTGTTAAACTAATTTCATCTCTAATCACGAAAACTTGCTAATTAAAAAAAGAATTCTGGACAAAATCTGTCCATCCCGTTATTAGAGTATTAGTAATTAGGAAAAAAAAATTAGATATTAGATCGTTATGGGAGAACCAGCGAAAGAAACAAAGAAAAAAAAATGAATTTTGAGTATATTTAATAGGTCATATGCATTTATGAAATAAAATGAATTTTGAGTATATTAATTATACTCCCACTGCATGATCATTTACAATTAATGTACGGGTTGCTATCTGAGTTCAATAATTTTGTTTGGCAAATTATGTATGTTGGTGAAAACAAACAACGGTACGTAATTAGATGAATTATCAAAACAACTAAAATTAACAACAATTATTGTATCCAACCATAAAAAAACAACACCAATTAATGATTTTGTACAAATGAATTCTGGTCCTGCAATTGCCTTCTCACCAATCGGTTCACTTAAAAACAAAATGATGAACAGTTTTGTACGAGATGGACTATTTCATTTATAGTTTTTTTAATTAATGAGTTTGTGTGGTTAGAGACAAAATTAGTTAAATGTGATGGTTTCTCCCGTTTGAACTATTTCATCTAGAATTTTTTTTAATTAGTAAGTTTACTAGTTAGAGACAGAATTAGCTAGATGTAATAGTTTATCCCGTTTAGCGGACGAGATAATTCATCTCGTTCTTCTTATATTTTATAATTTTACAAAATTCTATTCTTACCCCTATTTTTATATTTTTATTTATTTTTTCTATTAATAAAAAAAATCTGGTTCATTAATTTTTTTTAATGATGAATATCAACCTCACAATATATAACCTTGACTAAATAATTGAACAACAAAAACATTGTATTAATTCAATTAGAAAAGAGAGTAAGTGATGTTCCTCATTTTTTGTAATATTGATACTCGATTTTAAAATATTATTTTAAAATAAAAAATTTTATTTAATAATTAATGGACTGTAGAATAAAAAACAACTTCAACTAAATGTTTGAGATTCTAAATGATTTTTTTTTTTTTTGTAATTCTAATTCTTCTAACATTTGAATGCTTATTGCAGGACACCAGGCCTCAGTTTTTTCATGAGCTTTCCGAATTGTCATCAAACACTCAAATCGGAGTTTAATTCCTACCTGCATTTATGGACATTAAAAGTTTGGAACAATGAATTGATGTTTTATTGCAAAAATATCAATGACGCGCCGATGTTTTATACCTTGATTAATCCCAGCACAAGTGCATCGATGTTTTATTGCATAAACATCTATGATATATCAATGTTTTATACCCAGATTAATTCAGCACAAGTGCATCTCTGTTTTTGTGCAAAAGCATCAATGTTTATAAGCACATCACATATTTTTAAATTTTTTTTAAACACTGTAGTAACTACTGAAAATCTCGACGGTTGTCTTGCTACAGTGTTTAAGACAATTACTGCCGAGGATCTCGGCAATTAATCATCTTTGAAGACTACCGCCTAGCTAGGTTCTGATTGGTAGGGGTATTTTAATTTTTTTTTTTATGACATTTGTGAAACTTTTTTTTTAATTGTGAAAATGATTTTGAAAGTAACAGCAATTAATGTACATAAAGACATCTTACCTAATTAGGATCATTTGAGGATTGTTTTGTATTAATACAAAGATTATGACGAAAATTTATATTTTTAATTTAAGCAATACCAAAAATTGCATATATTTTTGTTACTATTATGTAAGGACGTCTGATCTAATAGAATAAAAAGGAGTTGAGATCCTAAATGATGTTCTTTGTAATTCTGATTCTTCTAATGTCCGAAGGCTTATGTCTAAGACATTAGATCCTCGGTCTTTTCACCAACTTTCTAAATTGTCATCAAACATTCAAATTAAAATTTCCTACCAACATTTATGCATCATGACATGCTGATGTTTTATACTTTGGTTAATTCTGGCACAATTGCATTAATATTTTATTATAAAAGCATCTGTATATGACATGCCAGTGTTTTATACTCTAATTAATCCCAGCACGAATGCATTCATGTTTTAATATATATATATATATATACAAAAACATCAATATTTCTGTAATAAGATCGATATGGGTACATGTCACATCTTTTTAAAGTTTCAAAATAAAATTAAAAAACACTGTAGCAACAGCTGAAAATCTTAGCAGTTGTCTTGCTAGCTACCGTGTTTAAGACAACAGTTGATAATCTCAGCAGTACTCATCTTGAAGATTACCGTCCAGGTTTTGAGTGGTAGGGATATTTAAAAATAATAATTGAGAACATTTGTGAATTTTTTAATTTAATTGGGGATATGAATAAATAATTTATATGATCCTCGTATTATGCCTAAAAATAATAATCGAATGACGTAAAAATTTCAGTAACTCAGAATTAACATGGATCAATATATATATACATATCTTCAGTACGTGCTATATATAATTGCAAGAATTTTAACTAGTAAACTATATATCTATATGCATGTCCAATATAACACACCTATTACTTTAATTACTTATTTTTTTTACAAAAAATATATTATTGTCAAACTACTAAAATAATATTGTCCAATGATATCTCCTGAAACTTAAATGATTAATTTGCATAATCCACGGAGGAGATAAATTAACATGCTCCCATTCCATGTTCACGTACACGTGTCACGTGGGTTCGCGAATGGCGAACTATAGATCCGGATTTCCTGTTCATCGTTGAAATAAAATGCTATACACAAAATGTATAATATCCATAATTTTATACGTACGTACGGCAGTCGGCAGGAAACAACCAGCGATAATTCAATTAATACTACATTGGCTGATTAGCTAATTTATCGGTCATTAATTGATGGTCCAGTTTGATCGATGGTCCACTTCATATATAGAGGCCCATGAATGGCTGGCCTTCTGCGGATTAGTGTCGCCTCTAGGTCCGTTCTTAATGTCCGTTTTTGACTGATACTAATGTCTAGTTCTCCACTAGTGGTTGTTCCACGACAAAATTGTGTTGTACCATGACGTATCCAATTATGACACGAGTTTGTTACATAGTTCTATATCTCTCTCTCATAATAATATGGAGTTATAGATATGTAACAATATATATGGAGGTGTAGAGAGTTGTAGATGCAGCACATCCTACCGCTAGCTTAAGTTCTCTTTCTTGGCCGAAAGAAAGAAAGGAAAAAGAAAAAAATGGCCGGAAGTGAGCAGGTGCAGCTTCAAAGAGTTCTACGCATGAACAATGGTGTAGGTGAGACAAGCTATGCCAAGAACTCAACCATGCAAGTACGATTTGTTTCGTTCTCTTATAAAAAAAAAACATGTTTTTAATTTTGTGATCCCCTCATGCATGTTTGATATTACATTAATTTGACAAAGTCTCTTCAGTCTTATAATCTTATTTCTTAATTACGTACATGCACAAATATACAATTAAGATATTTTTATAAGCATTATTTCTATAAGCAGAAGGTTATAGCATCTTATACAAAGTCAATAAGGAAGGACCTAGCGAGAGACTATTACCGGGACCACCTGTCAGACAAGATGGTCATAGCTGATTTGGGCTGCTCCACAGGGCCAAATGCAATACTGATGGCTTCTGATGCCATCCAATCGATTCTCTCCGTGTGCTCTGATCTCAATCATCCACCGCCGGAGTTCCAAGTCTTTCTAAATGACCTTCCATTGAATGATTTCAACTCTATCTTCAGGTCTGAAATGAATCTTATTGCACATTTAAATGATTTCATTGATTAATTTCTTATTACTTGATAAGCTACTAGCTAGGTATGTGGCAATTAACTAACATTTCATATATATGGATGCATATATAACTAGATCACTGGGGGATTATAATTATTTGTCCCAAGGCGGGGACACAGAGAGACAGCTTTGCCTTATTTTCGGTGCACCTGGTTCATTTTACTGTCGCCTTTTCCCATCAGGGAGCTTGCACTATGTCGTCTCTTCTTCTAGTCTTCACTGGCTCTCTGAGGTAGCAATTTTATAGTTTTAGCATAGTTCGAAAAATCGGCCGATTCCGATTCAAATCGGCCGATTCAACTCGGAATCGGACTGGACCGAGCCGATTTTTGCCCAATTCTCAAGTTGGTGCGATTTTTTTCAAAAAAAGCGGATGAACAGTGAAAAAATCGGCCGATTTTCCGATTTTTAGTCCGATTTACACCGATTTACACCGATTCAAACGATTTAAAGCAAAAAAAATTCAATTTGACTAACCTCTGTGCTGATTAAGAGAAAATCGCGCCATTTGAATCCACCTCTGTGCCGATTCAGAGAAGAAGAAGGCAGCCCGAAAGGGGGAGAAGGCACGCAAGAGGAGAAGGTAGCCCGAAAGGCGCTGATTTTTGCCGAGAAGGCGCTGATTTTTGCCGAGAAGAACACCGAAGTGAGAAGGTGTATAGGTCGAGACCAATGCCCAGGTTCTAAACAAGTCAATAAGCTAATAAAAGTGGGAAAGTGAGTTTTCGATCAGTCACTTTTTGCGTTAACAAATTCAAAGGGAAGTCAATGGTGGCAGAGCATTATTAGAGCAAGAAATACACGATAGGGGAGCCAGACTTTACTTTTCGGGGTGCAGGAGGAGAAGAAGTGAAGAACACCGATATTTGACACTTTTTTAAATAGGTCCTTGATGTTTTTCTTATTCAGAACTTAATATGTATATATCTTTTTTTTAGTGAAAGGCCCTCATTCTTTTTTTTTTTTTAATGAAAGGTCCTGGGCAGTAGCATAACTAGTGTTCAATTTGTTTTTTCTTGCATGTGATGCTCATTATATTATGCATGTGACTTGCTAGACTTCTTCTGATGAAAATTTAGTGAGTATTAACAATAAAAACAAATACATTATTAACAATAAAAACAAACGCATGTGACTTAGCCACTTCCAAGTTTCTCTTTATAAATGGTTTTATTGGCAGCCACTTCCAAGTGCTAATTACAAGTGCTCTCATTTAGGTGCTAATTACAAGTGCTCTCATTCAGGTGCTCTCAGTTCTGCTTGCACTACTAATTCAGGTGCTCTCATTTTTTTTATGCTACTGATGAAAAAAAATCAGCAATTTTCCAATGAATTGTATTTTTTTCTGCAACCTCTTATAATTTTTATATATTATAAATTCTGATAATTTTCTGTCGATTGTTCTGAAAATTACTCATCAATAGCTAATAATAATTCATTACTTTTGTTCTCCATAATTTTTTTAACACTAGGATCGTAGACATAATAATTAATTTATTTATAATATCTTGTTATTTAATTTAGATATGGCTGATAGAGGCAAATCGACATGTAGAGTAGAAGATATTGGTTGGGAACACTTTGAAGCAGTTGATGCTAATAAACAAAGAGTAAAATGTAAGTGGTGTCATAGAATCATTTCAGGTGGAATTTATAGAGGAAAACAACATTTGGGTGGGATAAAGGGTAATGTTATGATATGTACTCAAGTCCCAAAAGAAATTCAAGCTCAATTTAATCAATATGTTCGAGGAAAAAAACTAGAAAAACAAAGAACAAGGGCACGAGAAGAAATAATAGCAGATGAGTTGACAAGAGTCCCAGAAAATTTATCGGATGAGGATGTCTCTGATCCCGAACTTCATAGGGCTCTAAGAGAAAGTAGAGAGTTTCACAGGGTTGAACAATTTCAACGTAGGGGGGGCGAAGGATCTTCTAGAGCAGAGTTAGGGCGCTCTGCTTCTATGCGTGCGCCTGAAGGGTTTGGTGGTCGTAATAAGAGATTGCTGAATGTAGGGATCGGGATGGCTAATAGGCAACCTATGGTCGATGATTATTTACACTCAAAACAAACAAGTCGACAACCCAAAATTTCTAATGTTGTGCTAAGGGGTATAAAAGATGCAAAACAATATTTAGGTCGAGCGTGGACAAAGTTCTTTGTTCATGATGGTATCCCTGCACATGTTGCGGATAGTGCCTACTTTAAAAAGGCTATTGAAGCAACACAGGAATGTGGAACTGGAGTCCGTGCACCAAAGTCACATGAGATTTATAATAAATATCTACCAATGGAGGTTGGGGAAATTGAAAATCACATAAAAAACTTTCATAGCCACTGGGATGATTTTGGTTGTACCATAATGTGTGATGGATGGACCTCTAATAATAAAAGAAATATTATTAATTTTTTGGTTTATTGTACCGAAGGAACGGTATTTTTGAAATCTGTCGATGCAACGAATAATTACAAAAGTGCAAATTATATTTGCGGTTTGATTGAAGAAGTGATTGAAGAAGTTGGTGCCACTCGTGTTGTCCAAGTAGTGTCCGACAATGGGGCAAATTTTAAGAAAGCAGGAAGTCTTCTCATGGATCATTACAGCCACATATTTTGGACACCATGTGCTGCCCACTGTATTGATCTCATGTTAGAAGATATTGGTAACACTGATGAAATAAAAGATGTTGTTCAAAAGGCACAAAATTTTACAAATTTTATATATAATCATCAGTGGGCTCTTAACTTGATGCATGAAGCTACCAACAATCGGGAGTTGCTTAGACCCGGTATCACACGCTTTGCAACAAATTTCATTACTTTACAAAGCATATACACATTTAAGGATGCACTTGTACAGATGGGTCTAAAGTCAAATTGGATTGAACAAGTTCGAAAGTTGAAAACAAAGAAGGACAAAGAAGGTGCTGAAAATGTGAGAGATCTTTTGCTCAATGAAAGATATTGGATTTCTGTTGCTGAGACAATTCAACTATTTGAGCCACTAGTTAAAGTGTTACGAATGGTGGATTGCGATGACAAAGCCGAAATGGGTTTTTTATATGAAGCAATGGATCGTGCGAAAGAGCAAATCAAAAAGAGTATTGGTGCAAGACGCAGCAAACAATGGTGGAAAATAATTGATAAAAGATGGGAAAAAACACTTCACCGAGATATACATGCAGCAGGTAAAATATTTATTTAAAATAATAAGCTATTTTATATATTTTTTATTAATACTTGTGTAATATCATTAACTTTTCAGGATATTTTCTCAATCCGCGATTCCAATTCTCACAAGCAGTTCAAAATGACACTGAAGTATTGAGAGGCCTTAGAAATGTCATTACAAGATTACAACCTAATTTGGCTAAACAAATTAGCGCAGAAAGAGAGGTAAATTATTATTGTGCAAACTTTATTGATATGGAATATTTACTATTATTAATCTCTAATATTTATATATTATGAGAATAAATTTATTTGCAGGCTGAACGGTATCGTAGAAGATTAGGAACATTTTCTACTGAGAAAATGTTAACAGCAGCAAAACAGTGCCCTCCGGCTGAATGGTGGAATATCTATGGACGAGAAGAATGTCCAAATTTAGCACCTATTGCTATTCGAATTTTAAGCCAAACGGTCTCTTCCTCACATTGTGAGAGAAATTGGTCCACATTCGCTTTGATCCATACAAAAACAAGAAATCGTTTGAAAATGAACCGGCTTATGCATCTTGTTTTTTGCCACTACAATATGCGCCTAAGAGAAAGACAACTGAGACGAACATATGATCATGATTCGAATCAGATAATTGATCTTGATCAAATATTTCATGAAGATGATCCGCTTCAAACTTGGATCAGGTAATGGAATTTTTTTTATATACATTAAAACTGGTGATACAAATAGTTAATTAATTTTAATCATTATTTTAATATCAGAGAAGAAGAAGACGCTGTTCTTGATGATAGAGACAATGAGTGGCTAGATGATGTTTCTGATGATGAGGGCAATAATAACAATTCAAAGAGTGACAGTGGTGGTAGTGATGGTGTCCCTATTACAAATCTGGAAACTCAAAATTCAGATTCTGAACCAATCCACCAGCAAAGGGAACAACCACAGGGCCCAACCTCAGAGAGTGAACATACAGGAAGACGATATAGAGATGTCAATGAACTATCAGCAAGGCATCGAAATATTAATTCTTATGATGGCATGTATGGGACCTCAGAGTTTAGTGGAGGATATCATTCAAGCTCATTTACATATGGAGTACAACCAGATTACAATTCAAGTAGTAATTCAGAATTTTCTAGCACATACAATCCATATGTTGGATATGAGGATGCTAATAATTCTTCATTTGATACTACATTAATGTCTTCATTTTTTGGTCCTGTACAACAATATCCTTATTCGTCTTTTAATACAGAGGACGATGAGATGATTCAGCCAGCTCGGCATAGCTTCTGGCAATAAAAATATGTTATATTTGTAATGTTTGTAATACATTAAATAATTAGTGAATTATATGAGTGTAATATTATCTTAATTAACATAGTTTTTTTATAAAAAAATTTTATCAATTTTTTCCTACTTTTTGGCTACAAAACAAGGCTTCTGCCAAAAAAATCCGATTTACCGATCCGATTTTCCGATTCCGGCCGATTTATCCGATTTTAACTAGGCGGTCAAAAATCCGATTCCGATTCCGATTCCGATTTTTTGAACTATGAGTTTTAGTATAGTATAGTATATATATATATATATATATATAGTGTTTCGCACTTGCTATCACTTGAAAATATATGGATTTGGAAGTTGGAGTTAGATGATGATCCTATTACATTGTATTTGTTATTACGCAAAAGCAGCTACGTACTATTTTACATGTATTTTCAATAAGGATGTGTTTTCTAGTTATTCATATTTGATGGACAAATGTATTGACAACACTGGTTTGGTTTAATGCAGCGTAAGTGCCATGTGTTCATTTCATTTTAGAAACAAAATGCTCTGCCCCGGGGTAGGAAATTCCTGCCCCCAGAGTCTCTGTGAGGTGGGACCGATTACTATTTAGGATTTAACTTTTTATTACTGTTTTTAAATGGGCCCCACCCGCAGAGACTCTGGGGGCAGGAATTTCCTGCCCCTGGGGGGCGAAAAAAAAAGGAAATGATGAAAAGTAGTCTTTAATTAATTTGCTAAAATGTCTGAACAAAAATAACAAATAGGTATTCCTTTGATACTTTCTCGTTGTAATTGTTTTTTATTTTTTATTATTTTTTTTTTTTTACTTTTGTTTGAAGGTCCCTAAAGTGCTCCAAGAGGGAAGTGTAGTTAACAAAGGAAGGATATGTTTATCCAAGACAAGTAATCCAAATGTATTTGACGCCTACAAAAATCAATTTCAAGCAGGGTTCTCCTTGTTTTTAAAGTGTAGAGGAGTAGAGATGATGAAAGGTGGAGTAATGGTGCTAACATTTATGGCTAGGAGAGGATCAGATCCCTCTACTGAGGAGGATAGCTATGCGTGGGAACTATTACCAGTAGCTCTCATGGAGTTGGTGTCTGTGGTACACACACACTTAATTCTTTGTCATTTTTGGATTTAACACAACATATCATTGAACTTTTGTATCATTAATTAATTTTAGGGTTTGATTGAGGAACAAAAGGTGGATTCCTTCAATGTGCCTTTCTACGCACCCTCCATTGATGAGGTTGAACAAGAGATCATAAATGAAGGCTCCTTTGCTATAAAAAATATAGAACTCTTTGAAGCAAGCTACAATGCACTGTTAGCTGATCAATACTTTGAGGAAGAAAAGCAAGAAGAAATAACCCAAAACACATCCAATGGCATCCAGTTCTCGCATCTAAAAGCACGTCATTACGCTGAGTTGACAGCTCGGTCAAACTGGATTCTCCTCGAGTTGATGATAAGAAACCATTTCGGAGGAGAGATAATGGAAGAACTGTTCAATAGGTATTGTGATTTGTTAGAAGAATACTACTGTTCAAGAGGTATTGTCCTCGAGTTGATTCCTAACATCATTGTTGCTGTGGAGAGAAAGTAAAGCTCATGTGATGATGTCCTTTGAGCTATAATAATGTTGTTTCATTTGTGCAGGAGAACTTATCGTATTGTGGTAATTAATACAAAATACATCATAACTGTCAGTTGTAAAGTATAATCAGTACCAGTTGTAAGTCCGGTACTAATGTCACTGACACTGATGATATTGAACATCAGTGTTTGTTAAATAACTGTCACTAATGTTATATTTCAGTGCTGATTGTAAAGCAAGAATCAGCATTAATGATTATCCGTGTCTGCTCTTTACAAGGATCGATCGACACTGATGATGTATTATGTACGTAGTAGTGGCTTGTGAAATAAAGAATTCTGTTGAGTTATATTTTTATTACTACTTCATAGTTGAAATTAGTGCACACACCAAACGATAATGGATTCGCATCCAACAAACGAGAATTAAAATTCTCTTTCTAGTCAGTTTAATTTGCTGACAGAAACGTGAAAATAATTAAGAATAGTAAAGTCCCGTCAAATGCCGCTAAGAAATCGCAGGATCCGGAATGAAAGGTTGTTTGCATCCATGTCTTCTCCTATAAGGAAAATTCTTGATGAGAAAAATGAGAAGCCTAAAAGAAAGCAGATCGACAGGATGTCGTGAGAAAAAAGGTGGTAGACTCTTAATCGCATGATTCCCGTTAATTCTTTCTTTAATTCCCTGTCGAACGAACAATTTCCACCCCACAGCCATGTCACATCAAAATTTATAAGGGCACAAAAATAATTTTATCAATTGATTGCAGAATCAACTGTTACACTCTTATCTAATCACCAATTGGTTTTTGTTGCCAAAACTTGCTAAAAAGCCCCCAAAAATAATTGACAGTTGATGGAGACATCACAATTTATGCTCGTCTATATATATCTTATCTGAAACTGACACCAAAACTTTCGCTAATTCAAGTTTCCATCCGATCTAGAAATGGTTCATATCTATATCTTATCTGAAATTGACATCAAAACTTTCACTAATCCGAGTATCAATCTGGTTAGAAATGGTTCGTATGCACTGGGAAGCATGTCAGTTGAAACATTCTACAACATTAATTTTCTTTTGAAAAAGAGGAAGAAGCAAACTAGAAAAGGATATCTATGATCATCCTAAAAAATACATATGGTTAATTGTAATAAGCAACACAAGCTACAAGAAGATCATAGGGAAGAAAAAAAAAATGCATGGGCCTGCTATTAGTAACGGAGAAAGGAATTTTTTTGTTGTTGAAAACCTCAAGTCACAAAAACAGTTATATTAAATGAATTCTTTGTATTTAAATAATTTGTGACTTCAATGTATGGTGTGTATTAGCCTCCCTACATATATAAAAAAAAAATCCCTAATAACAAAATATGAACGAGCTGATGGCCTAGTGGTTCTTTTGTTACAGCTTGAATAACACTTGACAAAAAGAAAAAATTAAAAGCCCGGCCTGCTTGAGACAGTAATTCTAATTAGAATTCATGTGGTGAAGATTTGAGGCCCAATTATTATTGCAATCTCGGCCTTTTACTTTGACCTACATACTGAACTTGACTCTCCAAGTCTTAACATTTTCTTTTTTAAAACTTTTGCAGAGACTGCGAAATTGTGCCGAAAAATCAAACTCTTAACTTTTTGATATAACAACTCTAGAATATTTTTCTAATCAATTATACTACCTCTTCTTTCTCACCAAGTTTTAACATTAAACATAATAAATCCGCTCTCTACACAGGTAAAGATTTTAACGTAGCAGTTTTGGCTTCATACAATGCACAAAATATTGAATCAACAATACGTGTTGATTTTTTAGAGTAAATGCGAAAGTATTATGATGAATAGGATTTTTTTTTTTATTAAACTATTAACTATTCTGAATCTCTAAGGTATACAAAGCTGCTGCCTTTATATAATCGGAAAAGAGAAAAAAAAAACCTAACGGGTGCCTATTTTAGCTCCAACGGTCAATTTCTAAAATGAAAAAAAAAATAGTGATGCCTTTAGTTCACAAAAAATGGTCACTCTTTATTTTTCTTAATTTAACCCATGATGATTATTGTGAGGCTAATTAGTCCCTAAACATAATTATTTTCATCACAGCGACATTTTTCCTGTCGGCTGTTTCTTGTGCAATATTTTATTTTATCAAGACTTGTGCAAATTTAATTGATCTGGTAGGTTTAAAATGTACAATGCACTGATCATATATAAGGCCGGTTTAATATATGACATGTAATTCTACGACTTGAATTCTTGTCATTTATAGTAAAGAAAAAAAAAAACAAGCATGAACTTGTTAGAATATATATCTTCAATTGAGAAAAGCTTCAAAGAGTCAAATAGTAATAATCAATTTTATATAATTGAGACCTGAGAGCTATATACTACAAAAATGAGACAATATCTGTAAAAGTAAAAAATGATTATCTGTGAGAGTACACTGATAGAAAAATACCTTTTCTAAGTGTGCTAGTATTACTGACATGAGTATCCATGACGATATCCTCGTGTATACTGTCCTATATTTAGATTGATCCATGCTATATTTCTAGACAATAAAATGCTAATAATAAATTAATATTAAGTACAAATAATTTTGATTTGTTAAAACAGAAATTAATTTTTCAAACTATAAATCATAGAAATTATAATTTCAAATTTTTAATCTAGAATAACTATATATTTTGTTGGAAATTATACACAAATGAGAAATAAACGGTGCATGTTCCAAACCCATAACAAAGATCTTTTAAATAATTAAAGTTAAGTGGCTAGACTTTTATCTTTATACAAAAACACATATGTTGTTCAAAATTAATTATCATATTTGAGGAAGGGCGGAATCAGAAATTCATGGAATGGATTTCAATTTTTTTTTAATAAGAATAGTGAATAAGAGAGAAATAATATAAAATAATAAGTGTTACATGTGAGCTTTTCATATTTTTTTTGGTTAAAAAAAGTTCTAAAATGTTAGAAATCCTCCAAATTATATATAAATTATTTTTTTTAAGAGTGGGTATCAATAATATAAAATTTCACAAAAAATATGAGAGTCAATATCTTGTACTCCTAACATTTTACTATAATTTATATAAGAGAAGTATAATTTTAGTACTAGTTTTCGGAAAAAAAAAATAAAGGATAATTAACTTTCATTCTTGTATATTAAGTCTGTCGTCGGCCCCGTATTTGAAAAAAGGCTATATATTTTTTTAAAAATGAAATAAAAACTATTTAATATATACATTTTTTTTAAACCTTGCCAGTGATTAACAAGTTGAATATATAAATTGTTAACATGACAAAATAAAAGATTGAGAAAGCTTTCTAACAAATATATTTTTCACTCAATTTGTACTAAATAAGTAATAAAATATAGACATTCGAGATTTAGCTCATCTTTAGAATAATTAGCAAAATAATAATATTAAAAAAATAATAAGCCTTCGGCTCGATCCTGAATAATTTGAACTTAAATAAGTAATAAAATCGTATTTACCAGATATTTGTGACATTCTTGTAGGAAAAAAAAAAAAAGTCAGACGACCATGTCGTGTAGAATCCCTTTCCATGTATGCATCATCGTAGCATACAGCCAAAAATTGAACCATTTCTCCATTTTCCCAAACACAATCATTCACTTTTTTATCTCTTATTTTATTTCATTTCATGCCTACCCTATCCCCTATTCTGCCCCTACTCTAACCAACCCCCTCTCTCCCTCTCTGACACCTGGCATTGTCTTTTTTGTTTCTCTTCTGCTGATTACCATACAAGTAGCCGATCGATCGTCAACTTTTCCATCTCTAATCTCTATCACTATTTTGGGTGGGTTTTAGTTTTACTGGTATTAATTGAATTTTCAATTTTTATATCTCCCATTATCCCAATTTTTAAATCTTTGACGAGGTCTCCAAATTCCCATGCAATCTCCAGACAGCACAAGCAAGATTTTTGTGCTATTATAATAACTTGAATTTCCTATTTTTGGCAGACATGATTTAATTGGATATATGCTATTTGCATCAATATAACTTGCTGTTGACCAGTGGTTCTTCTTCTTCGTGATCTTTAATTCCAAATAAATTTAAAATAGATTATAATAAAATTCAACCGGAATCAGTAATACAGAGACCAATACTCATCCGTTCAACAACAATATTCATATAACTTAGAAAATTTTCTGCTTTTTAATCCTTAAGGCCATGTTTGGTTGTAGAGTAAGAGATGTAGTAAACTCCTTACTCTACATTTAAAGAGCTAAATGAGGAGTAACTTAGGCGGTTTAAGATGGAGTAAGATTTGAGCTAAACCGGAGTAACTTATACCACCTAGAGAGGTGATTTAGCTTACTCCACCAAACATGGTTAAGTTACTCCGGTTTAGCTTGAAGTAAGAGATTTAATCCGGTTTAATTTACTCCACAACCAAACATGACCTAAATGTATCAACATATTTTGTTTATTTAAAAAAAAAAAATACAATTTGGACTTCGATTAAACTTTCAACATTTGTACCAGATTGATTTTCTTGTAACTAATTTGATCCTAATAATAAAAAAATAAAATTTCGATTATATTTGTGCTAGTAGTCTTTAATTTGAGAATGGACTAACCGAGGGACTAATCTTACTTCTATGTGTACGTATACTTTGCATGTGAACATTCTGTCTAATCGAAAAGAAATCTCTCTTATACAAAAATCAAAGAATGATTAATTGGAAATCAGATTGAGATTTTTTTTAAATAGAGCTCATATGAATTTATTCAATGGAACAAGCACCACATGCACAAGTGAAAGTTATGTAAATTAATAGACTTCACCGAGGCAGTGCTCCGGTGGAGGAGTATACAGTGTAAAAATATTGTATGCAAAAACACATTCAATTCTCCTCTCCACTAAAACAATGTCTCGGTGGAGTCTATTTTTATAGTTTGTGACCGAAATCACATATAATTCATTGACGCTCTATTATTTGTGACCAAAATCCACTTAACAATCTTATTTCCTTGTATATTTTTAATAATATTTGACTTCTTAAGTTCAAAAACATTATTTTAGACTTAAAAAGGAAAAACAAATTAAATAGCAAAATAAATTTCTGGTTGGTACGTAAGTACTAAGTACTAGTAGTGAACACGGAGTAAATGTATTTTGTATATATTTATGTGTGTATGTATATATATATATATATATATATTCTTAGCTGGGAAGAGAAAGGAACAAATTAACATCATCTAGGAATTTTAAGCCAACAATAATGTAAGTGTCGACTGAGTAATTATAGCATGAATTGCATTTAATATTCATAATTAATTCCAAAAAAAAATGAGCAGTCAATGTTTAATGCATTCCATGAAGGAATTTCAATTTTCATGTACTATATATATATCTTACATTTCATTCATGAACAAATTAACTACGATATAAACTCTCTCTAACGAGGTGCCAAAAATGATGTACAAATAAGCAACAACCGGAAACAAACAGAAAATTTTGTCTAAATTTCTGAGTAAAGATATTAACAGAGTAGTTTTCACTTCATGCAGCGCATGAACCATATGTAGCTCTGTTTTGATTCTGTAGTTGGTGCGCTGTATGAAGCGAAAAATGCTCTGTTAAAATCTTCATCCAAATTTCTGGTTTTGACAAGAAGTTACAATAACGTGGTATCGCGTATTGCCTTGGTTATTATATTTACAGAGCCTTAATTAGGCATGATTTGCAAATCTTTTAATTGATCATATATAGTGCTGTGCTGTGATGTGACTGATGTCTCTTTGAATAATATTTAAATAACTTGGTGCTTGCATGGATAAAGGCAAGCTCTCGTCATATGAAGTTGACACAAATTAGCAGGAAAATAGAAACATGTAAGGTACATTCATACGACCAATACTATAGATGGCTAAACAAACAAATCAAATCTCTCACAGAATCCAATTAATTAATGGCTTTTGCAAAGAATTTCTTTCATTCCCGAGGTAACAAAGGTCTAAAATCCTAGTGGCCTATAATTCATTCATAAATGCTACATTAGATCAAGTCACAACCTTATATATTTTGTGCTACACCTGGTCTACAGTAAAACGGTACTATATACAAGTACTCCTGCACACACATATATATGTGTGTGTGTGAATTAATAAGTGTGTGTATGGAACTGTAGATGCCTGGACAGAATATATATAAACAAAATATATTACTCAAAAATTTAAATAATCAAGATGCCAATTAATATGACAGATAAACAAGTATTATATATAATTTAGAAAAAGGTCCAATGATATATACAAACAATGGGTGTGTGGAAAACGAGTTCAAGGGAGAATTGTTACCAAAAGAGAGCCATACAGAGAGACGCAGCACCTGGCCGTCGCCAGCCGCTTCTCACCATGTTTTCAGAGCTTTTCTGCTCCAAAATCCATACGCATGTCGAACCCTAACCCTAGACTCTCTTTGTCTCTCTCTCTCTCTTCACGCTCCTTGACTCTTAATATATACTCCTTCACTACAAAACAAATCCCACTTCATAAGTCACATCACAACTCATTCCAATATATCATATGCATATATCATGCATGCATAAATAAAACCAATCTCATCTCTCTACTTTAAACCAAAACCAAACTAGTTTGTTTGAGATCGAGCATAGCCATGGAGGAAGGAAAGAACTCTGTATCAACCAACAATAGCAGTAGCAGCATAAGATGGAACCCAACCAAAGAACAAATATCCATGCTAGAGAATTTGTATAAACAGGGAGTACGAACACCGAGTGCTGAGCAGATCCAGCAGATTACAGGGAAGCTACGGGAGTTTGGAAGCATAGAAGGAAAAAATGTTTTCTACTGGTTTCAGAATCACAAGGCAAGGCAAAGGCAGAAGCAGAAGCAAAAGACATTTGCTTATTATTCTAGACTTCTCCAGAGATCTCCCCAGGTTCTGTCGCCGGTAGCTCCGGTTCCTCAGCCAAATGCTGTAGTTTCTCCTCCAGTAGCATGCAATGGCGTTGGTGAGTGTATATATTCGAGTTCTCTAATCGTTTAAAAAAAATCCTGCTGTGTTCAGATCTTCTTGTTTTTTTCCCCATGTTTTAGTTGGTACATTGCTGTATATTATCCAATAATTAATACTGCTCATATGCGTCGGGTTTGTTTAAAAATTCAGAGAACATGCATGCCAGGGGCTGAGGGAGAAAATGGATGTTCATTCATGCAAAGTTAGTTCGCTTGCTTAATTAGTTTATACTTGAAAATTATGATACTAATTGTTTTCTTCTCCAAATATTGCTTTCTATTTAAGACCTACAACACACTACAATTTGTTAGGGTCAAAATGAAATACAATATGCTTACATGCACATAAACTTGAACACTATTCAAAGATTTGAAATGAGATCAGGCGGCATCACTTATTACACTAGGTAAAGGGTTAAGTTTGGTACATTATTTTTTATTTCTCACAAGCATCTGTTTTGTGTGTGCTGGACACACGCTTGACTGCTAATATGTCATATATTATCTTTTGTTGTCGTTTGTCCATCTTTTTTTTTAAACAAGGTATTATCAAGAATGATCACACTTCATAATTTTTGCAAATATAAATATGTTTTTCTTCCATTAAAAATAGATTGTTACTTTGCAGTCATTTTTAGGCCATTGTACGCTGCACCACAAGCTGGGGGCTTCAATTTCCATCCACAGGCCCAGGCCCAAGGCCTATATTCTGCAATGTTCAGTCCAGAATCTTCTAAAATGAGCACTAGTACTGTATTTCCAACACATGATATGCCCCCAAAATGCTGCCACAATCATGCTTCAGTTTCAAATGCTGACGATGGAGCAGAAGGGCGCGAAACTCTGCAGCTCTTCCCGTTGCACCCAGCAAACCGAAGATCTGTGAAGAGGTCGGAAAGTTACCTGTCATCGGCTTCTGCATCTGCTTCACACGAGTCATCAGAGGAAGAAGAAAAAGAAGAAGAAAAGGCTGGCAGTGAGCATCAGTTCTTGATTGATTTCTTAGGGGCGCTTAATGGGTAAAATTTCAATGGAGGATTCTAATTTAGTTGTGCTAAGTTATAGATGTCTCCTTTCTTTTTGGTTGAACTTTATAATTCTGGTATGGACAGATCATCGATCGCTGCATGCAGTGTTTAGTTGAGACATGCATTAAACTTGGATGGAACTAAGAAGTAAGAAAGCATTAAATAAATATTTTTTGCTGATTCCCAGTTGATTATTTTCTTGGTAGTGGAACTGACGAGTAATTAACAAATTGCAGTATTAATTATTAAAATCAATAAATACTCCTTTTATCATAATAAGAGTGCTTCGAATTACCAATCACAACCAAAGCTGTAAATGATAATTATGGGAAAACAATTGCTGGTTTATGTTGAAGCAATAGCACATATTATATTGTAAAGCAATTTGAACCATCTGTGACAAAATTGGCAAACCTAATAAGTAGACACAGTGTTTCCTGCAGCTTAATTAAAGATCAAAGGGCTCAAATCCGAGAATTTACAGAGCCAATAATCTGATCTCTTATTAAATCTCTGTCAAACGCCAAAGACCAAATCATATTTGCACCTCATTTATTCTTGTCATATCTCATATGTTCCAGCAGACCTAAAAGTCTCAAAAATATAATCATTAAGACAATTAATATTATCTACGGGACGTGGCCCTCGTGGGTCGAAGCAAAGCTCTTGTTAGATAACTCTCCAATAAACAATGATAGTGTTAATACAAATGATTAATTGTGTCGGTATCCTCGTGGATACTCTTGTCAGTAATAGCGATACTGTCGGGAATAACAATTTTTATCATCTTACCCTCGGTAATAGTCATTTTAGATATTTCCATTGTTTTATATTTCAGAAATTGAAATATTTTCGCGGTTTTATTTCTTCTGAAAATACTCAGTGAAATACATACGTCTCGTGATTAACACGCGTGCCATGAAGCACGGCATGAATTTTTTACATCCACAGTGCAAACCTTGCTCGTGCAAGTAAAAATGGGGCAGAGTTCGGCGCGAACAGGGAGTCTTTGACTTGAATCTCAGTAGTTAGAAAATCAAACCCTAAAGAGGCGCTTTCTGAACTCTACGAATTCCTCGCTTTAGGCGGGATTTGCGATGGGCTTGGCTGGGCTGATTCTACGAAGATCACAATTGTTTACACTGCCTGGGCCCTGGGCCCTGGGCCATGGGCTATTCATTTAATTTTAAGAAATTCCTTATGGTAACAGAACTGTTATATTGGAATTGTCTTCTGAGTTACTCTGGATATATTTGAGTCCGTATACGAGGCCCGCAAAAAATCAATTTTAAGTCAGATAGCTAGGATTCGATATTTATCCGGCTGTATTCAAAAATTAGGTACGAATATTTGACTATCTGTATACGAATATAATTTTAATTAAATTTTAATTATTTGTATTTAAATAATAGATATATACCATATAATTTAATATGTATTCTAAAAAAAAACTCACCGTTATAAAAAAACGGATATCCGATATTGTTCGTTTAATATCTAATTCATATTTATCTAATATTTGATCCGTATATGTAACCGCAAAATAGAAATAGATACAAATATGATTTTACCACTGTCCAGTCTGTATCCAATCTGTTTACACCCCTACATAGCTATCTGGCCGTAGGTTAGTTCGGATCTTAAGAGATAACTCAAATTTTGAATTTGGATTTGGATCATCCAATCAGAATTCAGATTAATTTCGATCTGAAGTAAAATACACTGGGTTTTTCTTAATATCCGTGCCAAAGCAGATCGTACGGTCCGAGGTGAAATTCAGATTCAGGTGGTACATTTGTGAGTTACAAACTTACAATCAATGTGATCTTTCGATCAAACTTATTTAATGAATTGGTACTTTTTATTCTACTTCTTCAAATGTAGCGTAGCTTTTATTCAGATAGATTTTTTTTAAAGGAATATATTTTTTTAAGTATTTTTATTAGCTGTTGTTTCTGTTGCTCTATGTAACAATTGCTGACGAGAGAGTTAAAAATTTAATTGTACAAGTATAGAATTTCACAAATAAAAATTAATTTAATTTACATTTAGTGCTTGGGATCCAATAGTGCTTATCAGTTATCATTAATTTCTTTTGAACGTAGCACACGTTTGTAAGCAGTAGAATTTGTCGGGAATAAAACACGAGCTGTTCATCCACCTACTATCTACTATTGTATTTATTAATTTAACTATAATTAGTAGCCTTATAATCAAGGGCTGACTCAAGAATTTTTGTCAGGGAGACAAAAAAATATTGAATTGAGTTTAAATAGTTTATCGGATTTAAACTCATTAATTAATTGAATACTCGATAAAAAAAAATAATGTTTTGACTTATGTTTTTCAATGCTCTGGATTATAATTTATGATCCTTTAACTTATAATTATAATTATCAATCATAATTCAAAAAAATTATTTTGATTTTAACACTAAATTTAATCCAAATTAAAAATCAAACATCCAGAGAGGGTGGGGGGGCATTTTCAGGAGAGACAATCGATCGGTACTGATAGATCACCACTAAAACTCGAAATCTTGAGGGCAGGGTCTACTCTAGATCCGCCCCTGTTTATAACAAAATTATAAAAAACTTGTCTTTAACTTAGTGGTAAAGCCATATGACTACCATGTAAGAGGTTATGGGTTCAAAATTCACAAAATGAAGAAATTGATCCTATGTAATATATACAAATTAATTTTTACGGTTTTAAAATCCGAACAGTCGATCCGAAGCTCTCAATTCTCTACAGCGTCCGATGAAGATGGGATTTTTTTTTAAAAATAAGTATGATAAATAAAATGACATAATTATTACCAACTAATTTTCTTGACTTAACAGATAATTATTTCATAATATGATTAAATGAACATATTTCGGATATGCCTTTTTGCTGTTATTGGCTTATTGCTGATCGGTTCCCAAGCTCCGTGTACCGAGGGTACCTATGGTGTATTAGGTCGGTGCTTGTCTGATATGAGGTGTACTGAGCCTGAGGTTTTAAGTTTTAACTGAGGAATTTTAATGATACTTAACATAGGATTATTGTAGTAGAGTAACTATTAGGTTTCAAATGATGACACAAGATTCTTATTAATTTTTATTTTGAGTAGAGTTGGAAATCAAGTTATTCAATTGTTTCTAATATCTACTAGAGATTTTTTATCTGAATTTCAAATCTGCGACTTTCCATTCAAAAGAAGATCACTAGATGACCAAAGGTATCGTAATTTTTCTTTTAAAGAAAGACTTAATAATCCAATTTGTATTACAATAATATTTTATATACAAATTTAGAACAAACATTTGGTATATTGAGATGTCTTTAGTGTGGGAGATTGTCCGTTCAAAATCTGAATAAAGAAATTTCATATGGATATTTAGCAGTTGGGTAATTAATTTGACCCCAACCGTACTCAATAAAAAGAGTTTATATACAAATCTAAATTCCCTGTTAAAGGTATCTTAAATCACATGTTGTTTAGAAGGAAATAAATAAATGTGCGGTATGAACCTGTTATTTAGATCCCAACGTTGATTTTTATTGAGATCGTGTATGAATTTTTTTTTTTTTTTTTTTGAAATTTACGTATAAAAAAAAATTAAACGGTTGGCATCAGAATAACAAATTCCTGTTATTTTTTTGAAATATCATGTTCTTGTTATTCTTTTGAAATAACAACAGATTAATTTCCTGTTTAGAATGCCCTTTTGTGCTTCAACTATATGCGCACACTTATCTCTTACTAGTTACTGGACATAAAATGCAGTTGCAAGATTTCAATAATTTATTTTGTACCATTAATAAAAAGAGGAAAGATACCCTTATTTAAAAGAATTTATTTAGCAAGAGAAGTAACCTCAACAATTTAATCTAAAGGCTATGTCGGTGATGACATAGACCTTTCAACTGAACTGCTTATCAATTTATTTTGTTATTGTTTGTTGGTATATAGGTGGTAATTATTTTGTTTCTTTGTTTGACAAATATTTTTTTTCAGAAAATACATTGATTAAGTTAAGATGGACAAAGTGACTGTTATATATGCGTATAAATCTTAGTGTATATTCTTTTTGGTGACAACAATTAAATTAAGAAACAATGAGTAATTAAACTGTGGGGATATATGCGCAATGGGAAGTAGTAAACAATAAATAGATTCATAATTGTACAATTCAGATTGTTTAAGATACTTTGATATTTTAAGTAAAAACCAAATAGAAGGGATGTACGAAAATATAAGAAGAAACTGTAATGTGATTGTCCCATATGTAGGGTATTAATTAATTATCATCTATTGGAATATGGACAACAATTATTAATGTAATTATATAATATAAATATCACTTATACTAAGGAAAAAATTACAAGTTAACGCACCATGCATTAATTGGAGTTGCACGAATCGGAGTTGCAAATAAATTTTCATATCAGCCCTTCAAAATATGCAAGTTTGCATCTAAGAATATATTGAGGTACAATTATCTTTTTCCCCAGTCAGTATGGAGATACTGAGAAGATACGATGTTTTAATGTCAATGTCATTCTCATTATCTACTTGTTTGGTACCAGTATGAACAGCTATACCAGAGTGGATAGATTGTTTCAATCGATTTAGGCAGTCAGTTTGGCTTTCGATTAACTGAGTATCTAACTCTTGAGGACATTTTATTTATTGAAAGAGATTAAATTTTAAGTAAGATGGCTCATTCACTATTTTTTCAGAGGATTGTGTCATATAAAAATTAAAATAATAGTAAGTAAATAAGGAAAATCGACGATGAGAACAATCACTTGGATATTTGTTCTTGTACTTGTAATTCCATCGGGTCTTCGTGTAGATGAGATATACAATGCATGTTTATTTTTTAACGAAAGACCATGGTAAGTGAACATTTGAGGAAAGATTTGTGTGAAATTATTTTTGTTTTTATGAAGTTGGAAGGTTTAATTTCAGGTGTAATACTTAATTTGTGGTTGAAATAAATACAGTAAGAAAATAGTAATGATACCTTGAAAATAGTAGTTGACAACTTTGAGTAAATTTCAGGACTGGAAGGACACAGCAAAAATGTCAGTTGAATTCCAAACCAAATTATACACAATAATGAACAGACAGACAAGCTTGAAAATGTTTGCTTATAATTCTTGCTAGAGGCAGAAGAAACTTATGAAGGCATATAAATGCAAATCAGAGAAAAAAATATAAATGAACAGTATCGCTACTGGACCTGACCAACTGGAGTTTGTAAATTGTCTTGCTTTGAAGCCCTTCGGAGGTGGCCCACCAATTTGGAAGACTGTTTTTAATATGGAATCATAAGATTAATATATTTCCTTACCAATTAGATGATGTGGAAAATAAGAAATAATTTGTAAATAACACTATCTAAATGTAAGCTTATTGGAGTTGTGTGGCACTCCCCTTTGGCAGAATTTTTTCTTCTTGGACATGCTAATAATTAATCTCATCTGAAAATTACAAAATAAAGTTGAAAATAAGTATGTACAAACTGAAATCAATCAGAAAGTCTAAATCTAGGCGATCTCCTGAATCTTCCCACAGTTGCATTGTACACATGCCTCCAATATAATCTTCCCTCTGGTAAAGAAGTCTTCTCATCAACAAATAAGCTCAAACTCTTATTGAAATCTTCGCAGAGGCTGAAAAGTCATGAGCTGGGCTCGAATATAAGCTCATACAACTTAAAGTAAAGCACCACAATAAAGAAACTTAGAACAAAGTATTTCACCTATGATGGGTCCCGGCAATGCCCATGAGATTAGAACAAAGAAAAGGTTGATTAATTACTTGATTTTAGTGGGAGTTTCTGTGATGCTTAATTCTTTTACTTGAATACCTTTCTGAAATCTACCTTCGACGTTTTGAGCTATGTAAGTGTGGTCAAATTCAGAATGTAGTTGATATTACTCATTACAAATACATAAATTGTAAAAGACAGGACTCAGAAATCGTTACCTATTATACTTTTGTTAACTTCATAACAATTATCTACAAAAAAAGAGAAGAGAAAGGTGGAGAAAACCTGTCTAGGGCAGATAAAAACAGCAACATGTCGTGTAGATCTTTTAAAAAAACTACCAAAAAATTATAACTGTAAGGTGATGCAATAGATCTTTTAAAAAAAGAAGCAACAAAACTAAAGCTTCTCAATAAAAACAGCAACATGTCATGTTAGTTGAAAAAAAATTATAGCAGTGATGGTTATATTCATAAATTATCAAGATTGAGTTCTAACATAGCTATTGTTAGAACCAAACTCTGCTATCATGTTGTACCAGATTTGGGTATTGCCACTTATTTCTCATATGTAAAATAAAGGTGTTAACTTTCTCAAAGTCTCGGTTGGAAATATAATTTGCAGTACCCAATTACGTATCAGATTTAGGTACCAGAAAGCCTTCCATTCTGAAACAACAATTGGTACCTCATGATGGGAAGAAACCATTCTAGTGCCATTTCTACATGTATGTTAATTTTATGTTTTTTCCTTTTAGGTAATTTCTGAAAAACTCTATATAAACAGTAATGACTTCCTTCACCCAAAGAGTAGTTGTGATATAGGCTGACCATCCAAAAATAGTGATTTTCTACCCATCTAAAAAACAGTAAAAAAATTCTAAAAAATGTAAAATTTAGTTTACAAGTACATATGGAGACCGTGTTAGAATAGTTTCAGATCAATAGTTAGGACTTTGAAACCAAAAATTGAGTGTGTAGCATGGACCAATATGTGTTATGCATAGTACCGTAGCCTCAGTCTTTCATTTGAGTTCTAAAATTTAAATGTTTACACAGAGAAGCCTAATTCGATTTAGTCCTTTTAAAAGTTTATATGGCACCAAGTAAAACTCAAATTTGCATCGGTCATTTTATTTTTGTTGTTATATTTTGTTTTTCAGCACTAATTCAATTATTTTATGGATCCAAATATGATTATAAATCTTATTTGGCATCTGCTACGACAATAAATATGTATATGCATTCCCATTCCCTTATTTCTACAGGATTCAGATATTTTGAATATTTATAATACAAATGAGTATCGAAAATGAAAATGAAACTTAGTCAGTATCAGTAACGGTTAGATATTTTAAGCTTTTAAGTGACTATAATATAGGGCCTGTATTTACCAGTATGTCTTGAGTATCAGCAATTGTTGGATATTTCTTCATGAATTTTGCTCCAAACATTTATGTTATAATTTCACTTGCTGATGTTAATGGTACAGGACATCAAATAGTACTGACAAGTCCCCGACAAACCTTGACTATTCCACTGGAGTTTATGTAGAGCTAAGTAGGCCTGTCAGGATCCTCTTGTCGTAAGAAGATGCGTTGCTCAATCTATATTTCAGTCACCTTTGGAAAGTTTTCTGAAAGTAGAACCAGTTGAATTAAATGAAATACAATATACGGAGGAAGTTAGCATCTCAGAATAAATTTAGTGAATCTCCTGTGTCCTGGCATGTCATTTTTTGTTGATGCTCTCAAACTAATTGTTTGTTTTAATCTGCATGAACAAATACTCGCAGGAATTGTAATATATTGTCAACCCTGATATAATATCTACTGGAAACAGTCAGAACGTTTCATACATCAATCCTTCAAACGTTTCATGTATCAATCCTTGAAATCAAATTGATTACCTTTAAAGCAAATTCTGTTGTATAAGGCTACAAGCAGATAGTGCCTTTTTTTTTTTTAATTGAGAGATGCTTTCAAATAAATACAAAAGGAATGATATGGAGGTATATTCGGCTTAGGCCAGGACCCAATATAATTATCCAATATAAGCAAATTCTGTTGTATATTTGCCTTTTTTTATGCATTTGAAATCTTATTTGATGAAATTCATCGGATAACCGCTACTTAATTAGTACTAATTCTTGGTAAATCAACGGGACATAAGTTTTAGAAACAAAAATAGAGATAAATGTTCCTTACATTGGCTAATTCCAGCTAAAGGACGTCATATAATGACAAAAGAAGAAAGCAAAGCAGGGTTAAAGGAATTATTTAGAAGAAAAAAGTACTTCTAATTGGCGTTTGCTCGCTCACTTGCAGAGAGGCGGAGCAAAGAGAGTAGTGACAGAAGAAGAAAAAAGAGCAAAAAGATGAGCAACAAGAGGAGGAAGTGGAAAGTGAGGCTGATGTTGGTGGCGGGGGAGGGAAATAAGAAGTGTACATGCGAGACACGCGGCTTCGAATTGAGGGACACACGTCTTGGAGCTGACAGAGAGCGATGGAGGAAATTGAACGGCTCGATAGACCTTCAAATGCCATGGGAAGAGAAATTTTGAGGTGATTACGCAGGATGACATCATCAAAAATAATCTCAGACATATATTGAGCATCATACGGCAGAGAGTGGGGGTGCTACTGTCCCTAGCCACAGTAACACCCCATTGCCCTTTAATAATATATAATATAATAAGTTCTCCCAAATTTTATTTAAATTGAATGGTTCTAATTGGACATCGGGCATCGAGCATCAGGCCCTCACCATACCGATGGTTCATTTTTTTTTTTTAGTTTCGTGCATTTTTACACATAGAAGGGGAAGCAGATTACATGCCCCCTCAGTTACTGCGGGTGGCATAGGTCACTGTTAATTTTTAAATTGGGGGCCACTAACAGTGACTCTGGAGACAGGAATTTACTAACTCCAAGGAGACAGACTATTCAATCTCCATAGAAGGGCCATTTTTTTAGTTTCGTTTTTAGTTTTGTGCAACAATTAAAAAATTATCTAAATTTAGTAATTCTACTTGCGGTACCACAATGATCCGAATTGAGGAACGGATTTAGGATCTTTGTCAGAGAAGAGGCAAAAAAATATCAAGTCAGATTTAAACTCATTAACTAATTGGGCACTGGATAAATAAATAATGCTTTAACTTATATTTTTCAATGCTCTTACTTATAATTTATGATGCTTTAACTTATAATTATAATTACCAATTATAATTTAAAAAATTTATTTTAATTTTAAAAATAAATTTAACTCAAATAATAAATTAAACATGGGACAAAAAATATTTCGAAAAGAAGTCAATCAATACCAATAAATCACTTCTAAAACTCAAAATCCGGAAAATAAAATAGCTGCCCCCGTGACGGTACATGCTGGGTCCGCCTCTGAATACATCAATATAATCCAATATCCCACGTTGGGCAGATTTATCTCCAAAGAATAAAAATTGATTTTGCATAAAAAGAGAAAATAGTACAGAAATAAGTATCAGAAAAAAAAAAAAAAAAAAAAAGTGAAACAGACCAAAATAGGTATTAAAAAGAAAAGGGAAAACAACAGATCGGATACAGCAACAGACAATTCAAAATTTAATGTCTGCTGGCCAAGAAAAACTATAAATAAAATGTTGCCTCCAAATTAATCTGCTATTGTTCTTTTGAAACATCAAAGATAATCTGCTATTGTTCTCCTCTGTGTATTCCTTGCTCTCCTCTCCATCTCAAGAAATCGGCCAAGCGAAGGTGCTTTTGCGACAGCATCTACATCGTGATCATTTCGGAGGCAAAGAGAGAATAGATCCTTGATCTTGAGGCTTCTTTTAGTTGTTGTGCTTCTCAAATTGATTGGTTTGTTTGAAAATTCCAGCATACTCGCAATGCCAATGAAGCTTCCGAGCGTCCTGCTTCGATCGGTTGCAACCGATGGAAACAGCTGCAGTGCATGAAAACCCTTTCTTGATATATGGTAGATCATGTTTTCTGTACTTTCTTTTCTTCATGCTTTAACATATAAAATTGTGTATATTATATATTGATAAAATATTACCTCTGTACCATAATCTGATGAAGAAACCGAAGAGAGGTTGTCAGAGGCAGTGAAGAGAGTACTGAAAGAAATAGAACCAGAAAAATCTCCATTTCTAATCAATCCTGCTCTAAAATCTAGTGTTCTTAGTCCCAGTGGCCACCCACCATTGTTCTCCTGTAATAAAATTATCACATACACTGAACTAAAAAAAAAAAAAATCAAATAATCTCAGGAAATATTAGACAAGATGTGAATTACCTGGAAGGCCATTGGATTGTTGAGAGAGAAAAAGGTAAAGAAAAGAATGAATTGGAACCATGTAAATAGGTAAGATGGTTTGAGTCAAGAAAAGAGGGTAATGAATTGGGAAGTTTTTTATTCATAGAAATTGAAAAAAAGATAGAGAGAGAAACAGAAAGAGTAGAGTATTTGTTATATTGATAGAAAGATTGGTACAGATTCTACCGATCTAAAATATCAGAACACTTAGAATAGGCAGAATTCATATCCATCCTAACTCTTCTTGGATTTTCTGTGACACCGTCTTCAAAACAGAAATAGCAACAGATCAATTCTTAATCTTCTCAAGCACTGTCTTCACAGAAGATCCGAGATGAGTTAGGATGGGTAGAAATTCTATCTATCCTAAGTATTCTGATTTTTTAGATCGATAAAATCTGTACTGATCTTTCTATCAATATAACAAATACTGTACTCTTTTTATTTCTCTCTCTATCTTTTTCTTAATTTCTATGAATAAAAAATTTTCAATGAATTGACCGGCTTTAGTGTAAAAAGAGGAAAGGGAATCATGGGAGAGAGTGACCGAACAACTACAACAGAGAAAAGGGAAAAGAAACCACGACAGTTACCTTGAAACCCGTGTTTGGGTTCATTTTTTTTTTTTTTTGTAAATCTAGATCCAATGTGGTTCTCTCAAATTATGACCTAGTATAGGTTTTTCTCGTGTCACTTGTTCCTTTGCGGAAATATATACTGACACGTGAAATATGGTTGAAACAAGATACTATTTTTAAAAATTAATGAAATAAATTTGTTTTTCAGAAAAACAGATTAGAATTTAGAAGCTACCATCACTCTTAATTTATATATATAGGAATATGCTAGCATGGTATGCATAGCATAGAACCCCTCCATGCAACGGCTTGGATTTCGAGTTTTCAAAATCCTAATGGTCGATCCGAACCGTTCATCTTGTTCTCCATATTAATATGTGTTTGGAGACCAAATTTTATATTTTTTGGAATTTTTTTACTATTTTTTTAGATTTATTGAAAATCGCTGTTTTCAGCAAATCTGTACCATAAAAAAACAGCGATTTTCAATAAATCTAAAGAAATAGTAAAAAAATTCCAAAAAATGTAAAATTTGGTCTCCAAACACATATTAATATGGAGAACAAGATGAACGGTTCGGATCGACCATTAGGATTTTGAAAACTCAAAATCCAAGCCGTTGCATAGAGGGGTTCTATGCCATGCATAGCACGCTAGCATGTTCCTATATATATATATATATATATATGTGTGTTGGCTAATATCAAATCGATTATTCCTGAGATTCCGTGCAACCAATTTGTTTTTTAATTTTTAAATTATAAAAAGTCGATCCAAATCATTAAATGTAATCTCTATATTAAAATGTGTTTGAAAACCAAATTTTACATTTTTTTTTACTATTTATTAAGTCACTTTGAAAATTGTTAATCCAACAGTAACTTAACAAAACAATAAAACTAAAAGTCATCGCTGGATTACTAATTTTCAAAGTGGTTTAATAAATAATAAAAGTTTTAAAAAAAATGTAAAATTTGTTGTTGAAATTCGACCAACATATATAGTAAACAAAGCGTATTCATAACATCACAAGTACTATTTTGACTTCTGCTTTCTTTAGAGCGGTACACCTTCTTTGAAGGAGCCAAACCAAATTTATTGCAACAATAGCTTAAAAAAAAGTTACTAAAAATATTTATCTTTTTATCTTAAAATGTTTTGATCTAGCTTATATGTGTTTATGTTTTATTTTTTTGGAGAACAGTGGTCTTAAAGATTACCGCTTCTAAGGAACGAAACATAAGTTCATATAACAAACAGTTTCAACAATTACATATTGTCAAATTTAATTTTCTAATTAGACGTTATTTAACTTTGTACTAATAAATATTCAACAATGAATAGAATACATCTAATTAATTCAATGTACAAAATTAAATAATTACTTTGTTACGTCATCATCGATTGTAATGTTTATACTTTTAATGGAGTTGGGTTAAAATGCATTATTGAATTTGTGCTTCTACTATATTTTACATATCTATCTTCGTTCTGTAAATTCTAATAGTCGATTCGAACCACTTAACATAATTTTTATATTAAAATGTGTTTAGAAACTAAATTTTATATATTTTAAAAAAAATTATACTATTTTTTTAGATACAAAATTACTGCTTCTG
Source organism: Carex pumila (assembly GCA_033356055.1). Lineage (NCBI taxonomy): Eukaryota > Viridiplantae > Streptophyta > Magnoliopsida > Poales > Cyperaceae > Carex > Carex pumila. The sequence continues at coordinate 130,075 of JARJHM010000466.1, read as the reverse complement.
GATCATCCACAAACAGTGATTTTGTACGTATCTAAAAGAAAATAGTAAAAATATTTCAAAAAATATAAAATTTGGTCTCTAAGCACATTTTAATAAAGGAGGGTTCAAATCCATCCAAATTTTTGTGCACCCAAATGCACCCTATCTTCCAAATCCTTTTTCTCTATTTTTGAAGTCCGAATAATCAATCAAAACTGTTAGATGCGATCTATATATTAAGATGTGCTTGGAGACCAAATTTTACATTTTTTTGGAGTTTTTTTTACTATTTATTAAGCCACTTTGAAAATCGCTGATTTTACATTTTCTGGACCATTGGATCAGCAATTTTCAAAGTGGCTTAATAAATAATAAAAAAATTCAAAAAATGTAAAATTTGGTCTCCAAGCACATCTTAATATATAGATCACATCTAACGTTCGGATTTACCATTCGGACTTTGAAAATAGAGAAAAAGGATAGGGCGCATTTAGGTGCACAAAAATTTGGGTGCATTTGAACCCTCCTCATTTTAATATATATATTATGTTGAACGATTCGGATCAACTATTTGAACTTTGAAAACAGAGATAAAAATATAGAGTATGATTGGGGCACAAAACTAATAGTACATTTTAATCCTATTTTTTATGTTGTATAGTATTTGATAATATTTTTTTTCAATTAAAATACTTTTTTTGAACTCATTTCAAGGCGGTCATCTAAAAAATAATACTATATAGACAAAATTTTCATTCTTTTACTTGACTCAAATAAATGACAATCTTTTACTTGTATAATTTTTGTTTATCTTTTGATATAATATGTGTATCTGTGTTCCCTTTTTGTGTCAATCTCATCTCATTTGTTAATAATTTTTGTTGAAACGAAATTGACATTAAGTCGGTTAAAGATTTTAACAGAGTACTTTTGGCTTCATGCAGCACATGGACTATAGAATAAAAACAGTACTGCATATGGTTCGTGCGCTGCATGAAGTTAAAATTGCTCTGTTAAAATATTTTTCCCTTATTAAGGCAATATAGAAGCAAAGCAAAGCATAATTACTTGCCTATATTGGAAGCTCTTATAATTACAGAGTCAGTAGGTCATTCCATTTCAAAAATAAAAAAGAAAGGAAACTTGGTGCATTAGTTAAGTGAAAAGAATGAATGACGTCAGATCTTCATTTGTTTAATTTAACTTCAGAAAAATATATAAAAAGGCAGGTCATAAATCATAATCAGCCCACAAGACCAAATGGAAACCATTCAATTATGTACATAATTTAAAAAAATAAATTAGCACATTTAAGGAATTAGTCAACTAAACAACTAAATAATAATCCCGAAAGAATTCCAACTCCTCTGTCTATGACATCAAAGATTCTTGTCTTATCCAATAAACATATTTGATATATTTGTCTAAAAGTAAAAGATCATCTTTTGGAGTATAACCAGGAACAAACTTCTTTCTGAACTCAACTTTAAAATTTATTAAATTAATTTTAAATGATGAATTCAAACTATTAAAATCCTTCTACCTTATAAGTGATGCGTCTATATATGAAAATTTTAAAATTTTGAATTAATTTAGTATAGAATCAAGTGGTCAAAATTAAAAGATTTATAAATTAATTTTAATGCATTCATTTTTTGAACATATTTTGACCAGTTTATTCTATATAAAATTATTTTAAAATTTTAAAATTTTCGCATGTAGACGCATCACTCGTAAACTAGAAGGATTTCAATAGTTTGAATTCGTCGTTGGAAGCCAATTCAATATATTTTAAAGTTAATTTTACAAAGAAATTTAGTGAACTTAATAACACCATTGTTCTACTCCATCTTCTGTTCTAATATTTGACTACTAAATATTGGATAAAAAAATAAAAAAAATTAGTGGAGTAGTTGGGTTTCCTTACGTACGGTTTCCAAAGTATCTTTTCCTTCTCTGTTTTTCTTTTCTATATATATCCTGATCCAACCTCGTCTGATCCATTTCCCCTTCTCTGATTAATAGCATGTACTTTTGCAATGGGAACTCCATTTTTTGATGACTTGAAGAAACAGGCTTCTTTCTACCTAAATGAGAAGATACGCGCTGCTCGCTTGGTTCTTACCGATGTCACCCCGGTGCAATTGTGAGTCTCTCTTATTATTCTTTCTTTTATTATATTTATATTTAATGGAACAAAAGAATAAACAACATTTTTTTTTTCTGGCATAAAAGATAAACTTGAGATCTAGTAAGCAAAATATTGGTCACATTTTTTTGGTAGTAAAATTACACAAAAATTAACTCAAATTTTGAAAAGCAAATCAAATTTAAATTGAAAATAATAGAACTAAAATAAATAGTTCCGCTTTAGCCCTAAACCGTTGAATGTTCCTCCCTTTTTTATTTTAAATTTAATAGATAACATGTTTTGATATATTGGTTATGTGTTTAATATATAGAATGGTAGAAGAAGTGACCAGTGAAAGCTCATGCCCACCTGATGCAAAGACAATGGGATTTATATCTCGTTCTGCATTTGATTCTGATGCATATTTCAGAATCATAGATATTTTGCACAAAAGGTTAATATTTTGTATATTATATTATTATCTGATTTTTTTTTTATCTCATCAATTGTGGATCAGTCTCATACAGAAGCAGATCTATTGAAACTTAGTCATTACCATGATTTTTAAAATTTTAATTATATATATATATTGAAATTTAAATGAAATTTTGTTTTTATATATTTCAGTTCCCTCATAAAATACTAAATGTGTGTTTATAACTTAGTTGTTAGATTTTTACTTCATAATTATGAAAACATAGATTCAAATTTCAATTACCGCACATTATAAATTTTATGTTTCAACTCCTCCGATCTAAATTTTTTTAGTTTCGCCTCTGATTCCATATATAAGTACCACTATCAAACTATTTGGTATTCAATATCCTCTACAATTTGTTTTTTATATTATTGTTTTCTGTTATTGAATTGTGTTTTTTTTTTTTTATGAACTTTTAACCCTATAAATTTCAGAGGTGATTTTTCATGCAACTATTAAGTTTGATATGAACTATGTTTCCTTCAAAATTAGGCTATCAAAATTTACAAGGAAGCATTGGAGGGAAGCATATAATTCTTTGGTAGTACTGGATCATCTGTTAACTCATGGACCGGAGAGTATTGCACTTGAGTTCAAGGGAGAAATTGGAATTATACAAGAGATGCTTATACTCCAATACATAGATGAAAAGGGGTAACATATTATGATTTGATGGCACATTATTTTTTACAATAATTTTCTTATAATAATCAAAATCTAAAATGTTGATCTTGTTCTTCTTCACTAGTGATGTATCCATGTAAAATATTATTATTTGTGGAACTTTTCTTTTACAAGATTAGAGATAAAAAAAATTGAACGCAGTAGAATTCATCAATTAGTAGCAACTCAACCTATTCATTTATGCACTCTTGATATTGTTTGAAACAACCTAAAATTTTATGTAGAAGTATCGCTAGGAAAGAAGAAAAGGATCAATGGTTCAAATTGTGAAAAACAAATGGCATAAAAATCTTCTTGCTTGTTATTGTTTTCTATTGAATTTTTTTTTAATGAATTACCCTATATTGTTTTTAATGAAAAATTCTCAACATAATTCATGGTACTTTTTTTTTTTTAAAAAAAAAGGCAACTACGGGTAAAGATATTGCAAACATTGTTTTGATTTCGTACAGCACACGAGTCATTGTTTTATTTTTATTTTTCATTTTGACTATAATATTTTTAGTAAAACCCGTAGGCAATTTTATTGATTTAAAGAGTTACAAACCAATTGTTACATAAAAGTAAACAAAAAACATTTAGCTGTCAACAAACTAAAAACACACAATGGTATGTGTATCACGTGGACACAATTTTAAATGCATTTTGACTATATTATTGTTGGTGCGCACAATGTCACTATTTTTGCCCCTACTTTAATCATATTATACCACCTTTGTTCACCAACATATAAAAAAACAAATCAGTGATAATAATTGCTTATGAGTTTTCAAATTTCAGGTTTAATTGGGGCTTAACTGTAAAAAACAAATCAGAGAGGGTTCTCAAGCTACTAGAGAAAGGGACCTTCCTCAAAGAGGAGAGGGAAAAGGCAAGGAGATTAAGTCATGGAATCAAAGGATTTGGAAGTTTGAACAGAAACACGCCATCAACAAGCAACGGCAAAATGGACCATGAACTGAAATTGTTCGGCAGAAGTAACTCGCAATACGAAAATTACACCGGAAAAGAAAGAGAAGATCTAAACAAAAGTGAGGAAATGGAGAGGTTGGTTTCTTCTAATTTACTGGTAAAGAGAAAAGCTCAATCAGAATTTGATCAAGCTACAGATCATCCTTTTTATTTTGAGCACAAGAACAAGGAGTCACTTCTGCACTTGCACCGAGATCTAGAGATGATTAATTAGGGTTTGCTCAACCTTTTATACTTAGACTTTTAAATTTGATTTGTAAACACAACACTTACTTTTAGAGTCGTTTTACTGTTACTGTACATGGATATATGATGTATTATTGAACTCAGCTTTACTTCACAAAGATGATTTTAGTTTTAGTTTACCTTATCATAAAAAAATGTTATCAGTACTTCAGTAGTCATCTTTTGTTGGAAATAATACCTTGATTACATTCACAAAATATTTTAACAAACTTGATCAATCCAGTTCATAGGGGTACAAAGATGGAAATAAATTATTTATGTAATAGTTGGCTCCGATATTTTTGATGAATATAACTTCTTTATATTATGTACCTATCAGACTTTTACATCACAATTTGTCAATTTCACATAAAAATTATAATTTGTGTATACAACGGGATTCTCATTCTTTTTCACTCTCGATTTCCTTTTTTTCTGATTTTGTTTTTTTCTTTCCACTCAATCGTCTTCATTTACTGGACCAACAGCCACCTCCAGTGATTATTATTTTTGTATACACAGACGGATCTAAATATCAATCTATTTATCTCAACTTTTTTATTAATTAGTATTTGTATCTTAAAAGTTCATATACCTTAATTATCCAACCATTATTCGTTTTGTATCTGTATTTAAATTTGTATTCGTGGACTATTCGCTCTGTATCCGTATCCATTTAAGGCGGTTTTGGTTTTGAGTTTTGATATCTGTTTACTATCCGTATCCGTATTCGTATTCGCTTATTGAAAGGCGGATACGGTATCAACATTATCCGCTCCGTTTTCACCCCTATAACCAAGGTATTATTTTCCAGACAAAAGATGATTACTGATAACATTTTTTTATGATAAGGTAAATCAAAATTTAAAACAGCACTAAGCCACCTTACCCTAAAAAAAAAAAAAGCACAACACACTTCCAATGGAGAAGAGAACCAGCTTTGATATAGTTACAAGAGCAATGCACCTTTCTGTGTGGAAAGTCATTGGTTCGAAATCCGGTTGAAGAATTTGTAGCGAATATGTAATTTGAGAAGCTTAATTTCCTTGAGTTAACAAATAAAATATCAGATAAAGTCAAGGGGCTCCGATGAAATACTTTTTGCATGTTTCTTCTTGTTTTTTTTTTAAAAAAAATTGTCAGTGGCTACCAAGTATATTTTTTTCAATAGTAGAAAAATAAGAACAACAGGTTATAAGCTATAGATCAGTCCAGTCTTTTATCCAACAAAACTAAACGACAGTAAAAAGTGAGAGGCCAGTCATTTTCACTATATATTCAATTTTTATCATGGGTTATTGTTTAATCCCTCCATCTTCTGTAGACAATATTTTTTTTATTCAAATTGGAATATTGGTATCTATTTAAAACTGAAAATCGGAGTTCAAAACCAGAGTTAAGTAAACAAATAGAATATCGGATAAAGTCGAGGGGCTCCGAAGAAATAATACAACACTAGTCATTTTTTACATATTTTTTCAATAGTAGAAAATAAGAACAACAACCAAGCGCCAAGCGGGTACCAGTACACTGACACTAGGTGACCTGTGTTTCCATGATTACATTTGCATTGCCTAAAAACGCCATTACATTTACTTGTGGTCCTGCCAGGAATGATTCGGTCAAATGGCCATGAGGAGGAGAGAAACTACCCATTAGCATAGACAATACACTGGTACTGGTACACTGACACTGATTCCAGCTTGGTACTGAACATTGATATTTTCAGTTATTGCTGTTTTGATTATTACTGTTAATATGTAAGGTCCATACTTATAAACCTCATTTATTTTACAACAAACAACAGGCACATTATATTTCGTTTAGTGCGATTTTAAGACGACGTCATGGAATTCATACCAGAATGAGTCTGTCATCCAATTTGGATCAAATTGAAAAGTTCAGCTGTTTTAGCAGCATCCGGTGAATTAATTTACAATTTGTTCGTAAATTTTGGTTCATTGTGCAAATTATAATTTTATCATAACCACAGTTCATCATTTGTTCGTTGTGTACTATGGAATTTTAATCAGCTTACATTAATTTTAAGTTTTATTTTTATTTTTATTCTAATTAGTTGATTGTTGGCAGTTCGTTATTTCTTAAATCAGGTTTGACCATTAGGTAGTCCTATTAGAGGCCTCTTAAAGGGGGAAATATTTTAACATAACAGTTTTGGCTTCATGCAGCGCGCAAATCATATGCAACGCTGTTTTGATTTTATAATATGTGAGATGTATGAAGCCAAAACTGCCCCGTTAAGAAATTTTATTTTAAAAAAAATCAGAGATCTGTATGAATGATACTGTTGGGTTTTCAATTATTGTTGTGTTTGCAAAGGCAAATTGTTAAGGAAACCAAATAGATCTGGCCAAACACTTAATGATGCTGATTTGACTCTCATATTATAAAGACAAATTTGGCAAAATGTTGGGAAACATTTCGCTGTTTCGCAGCAAAATTAAACTAATACAAAATGAAATGTCATTCTACGGACAGTTAGTGTATATGTAGCCTAGACCCACATGTCATGGCAAGGGATTAAAAATCAAAGCGTGATGACTCCATTTCAAGCGCAACGATCCATACCTGACCTAAAATATCCAGCTGGGCTACTGGGCCCATTGAGCCCACGTTTCTTTTGAAAAAGATACAAAATATGTTTCATCAGAACCGTGGGCCCATACTCACTGGCCCCACTACAAAGGAGACTGAAAAAGGCAGAAGTCTCTTAAAAACTCCGAAATAAAATATATTAAATAAATATCGAGATTACAGAATGTTTTTGTGTTTTATCGAAATATAGGGAAATCATTATGGTTTATCACGATCTATGGCCGTTATGACTTATCATGGCCAGCATTAATACTTAATTAATCATTATCCATTCTAACTGAACCGCGCAAGAAAAAAACCAAAAAAAAAACCCTGGCCGTTACTATCTATCACGGTCAGAGACAGAAAGAAAGAAAAAAAAAAAAAAAAAAAAGGGGGAGACTGGCCGTGATAACCCATCACGGCCATAGGTTAAATTTTTTTTTTTTTTCTTTTTGACCTGGCCGTTACTGTTCATCACGGACAGGGATTTTTTGTTTTTTTTTTTTTTCTCTGACCGTTTTAATCTATCACGGACAAGGTTTTTTTTTCTGTTTTTTTCATGGTTCAATTAGAATGGTTAAGCTTGTTAATTAGGTACTAATTTTGGCCGTGATAAGTCATAACGGCCAGAAACTGTGATAAACCATAATGATTTTCCTATATCTAGATAAAACGCAAAAGCGTTCTCTAATCTCGATATTTATTTAATATATTTCCTATTAATAAAAATTTCGGTCTAAAAACTAGAATCCCCGGAGCTTGTACGGACAAAGATATTGACAGATCTAGTTTGATTTTATTCAGTACGTTCATATGTATTTTTGTTTTTGTCATTATCGATTGTACGCTGCATGAAGTCAACTTAGCTCTGTCAATATTTTTATCCTCGGGTAGTGTTTTTTCTTGGACAAATTTCTATGGGGAATTCTTATTAACAGTCAGGCCCCACCAGTCAGTTTTAATTTGGAGAGTAGTTTCCTTTCTGTGGGGACCATCTGTCAGAGTTCTTCACGCGGTAATTAGTTAGTAACGTTTCTATGCGCCTCAGAAAATCTGGCTTCTATTGAAAGCCTCTAGGTCCTCTACTCTACAGTCTACAGTCAGATGCCTAACTTGGCGAATTTAGTGTACAGAATCCTCCAGCTCATGGGTAGGCCCATGATGTATCAGTGTAGTAAGGACGATATCAACAGTAGAGTAATTAAAGAAAAAAAGCAGGGAAATTATGTATAAATTTATTGTACATTATTTTTTAATCCCTTATTTTAGAGTAAAAAAGTAAACCTTTAACAAATTTAACATATATGGAGATTCATTATTCAAAATCCATCCAACAAATATTTTGAATTAGGCTCAGATAAAACTCAACAAAAATTCTCTATAGCCTAAAAATAAAGCTCAACAAAAATTCATGGTAATCCGACGTGCAAATCATATATATTACCAAAACTCAAAACACAAGATATCTAATTCGCTTTGACTTTGACTCATCAAAATTCTGCTTTTATCACAATTAGAAAAATAAAATTCCACCAAATTTTGAATCTGATTTAAGTTCATGAGAAAAGGACACCTCCGGTAAAAAATACTAGAGATGATCACAATAAATCAGGAGATTGAGATTGGAAAATGCTACGAGCGCCTGGACCATAGATAATGAAACTCTGAAAAAGCAGGCCCACCAAATAACAAAAGCGAACATAAACACCGTGTATACTCCAAGTGCATGTAAGAATTTGTCGCAAAGGACGCGGACAGGTGGCATCAATCTCCCGGCCAGCTCACTAAACATACCTCGAGTCAGCTCACTCGCTGTGAGGTTACCGCAGACAGGAGGAGCAAAGCAGTAAAAAACAAAGTACTGAAAGATTGGCGGCTTTCTGATATCCAATATTTAAAAGGACCCAATTGTATTAGTTTACTGACAGATATCTTCATTAGATATCGCAATAAATTTATGTCTATTATAGATGTTTTAAAACTTTAAATCCTCGAATCTTGACCTGAACTAGCGGAGAAGAAAAAAGAACTAGCTATCCATTTCAGTAAAATTTGAAACCTTTGCCTTTTTAGCTGTATGTCTTACCCGAAAAGATAAATCAAAGGGTAAAAGCCTAAAAGAAGAAACCAAAAAAAAATTGCATTACGAAACATAAAATTGAAGAAAAATTCTTTATCACAACAAAGTGCATTAAATTTTGAGACAAAATAGATCAAACCTCTCAATTTTAAGCACCCATAAAAATTCTTCAGCCGAATTTTTAAACTGATCAAAGACTTATTCTCAAATATATTTATTTCGAAATAGTAATGACCAAAAAAAAAAGGAACTTTTGTTCTATACGTAAGAAAGATTTTTTTTTCACCTAGATCCAATGTGTTACATATTTTCCCTCCACCCCCTAAAAATTTCTCTTGTACAGTTTGCTCCCATTTCTCTTGTACAGTTTACCCACTAATAAAGATACAAACCGACCAAATTAAAATAGAGAGAAAAGGAACCGTAAAATTAAAAAATAACATCAAAAACTAAACTTGACCACATTGAAAAAAAGGGCAAAAAAAAAACACATCTCATACCAGCAAAGACAGCAAAACTCCTATACACGAAATTATCCATCCACACCTGCATGTTTTGATACCAGCAATTGATACAATTTCACCTCTCATCCCAGGTGGAGATGAAATTCTTGTCGGCGGCATCTCAGCCACTTGCGGCGGCACTCCAACAGACCCGGCCCCACCACCAGCCATTGGGGCCACTGCAGCTACCACCCCTTCTCCCCGTCCTTTCCCAAACATCTCCCGAGGGAGCAACACCTTTGATACTGCAAAGATTGCCACAGGATTTTGATCGAACACGGTCCGGGTTATCCATGCTTGCACCACACCAGTGTCAATTGCTACCGACCCGTTAACCCGGGTAATGTTTAATGTGAATCTACCTGCCTCTGTATCCTCAGTAGCCAGAGTCGGCTGGACCGGGTTCACAATCGACTCGAGTGAACCAAGAGGGTAGTAGGAATGGAGTACATGGAACCGGAGCACCGCAGCTTTGCGATCCGCCGGCAAGGACTGGAGGCGTTCAGTGGCGGGTAGACCAGCAAATGCCTCATCAGTTGGTACAAATGCAGTAATTCCAGCCCCATGCTCATCCGCTTCTAACTCAGCGGCCACACCAGAGGCTTCAAGCATGGAAGCTGCCACATTGAATCCACGTGCTTCGATCAAAATTCTCGTGATGTTCATGGCCGACATTGGCGGGTGCATGTAGCCAGACGCCGTCAAGTCAAAGCCGTATGGTAAAAGCAGGGAATCCACAGTGAAAATGCTGATGTTGTACGGAACTGTAGTGATGAGAGAAAGGATAGTGGTATTGGAAGGAGAAAAAGGAGCTGGGGATTTAAGCATGGGTTTTCCATCAATGGAGGTGAGGTTGAGAGAACCAAAATTAGCAGTGGCACGGCCAGTGGTCTGGTACAGAGTGGTAATTAGCTTACCAGAAGCCGGTACAGTGTGAAGGTCGGTGGGAGAGAGGTATTGTAAGAGAATGTGATACCGCAACACATCGGCTATGTCGACTGAGGCAGAACGGGCGGCGATCTCGGATTGGTACAGATACCGGTCAGGTACAGCGAGGAGGGTGATGGAGGAGCGTCCAGCAAGCTCGCTAGCGACGGAGGTTGAAGAGAGAAGGCGGTTAAAGCCAGAGAGATCGGGGAAAGTGGAGAGGAGAGAGGTGATATTGATCGTTGATGTGGCGAAGGGTAGGAGGAGGGAAATAAGGAAAAGGATAGGGGTGAAATGGGAAATTTGGAGAAAATGTTGTTGCATTTTGGTGGATTCTTTTGCTGCTTCTACTCTTTCTTCCCTCACTTGAAAGTGTGAGTGGGAGAGAGAGTGCGGTGGGGAAGAAGACGGTGTGGGGGAGCCTAATAAGATTTTTGTTTTAATTACTAAATTATTTTTTTCTTTCAGGAAAAATTTATGGTGGTTTGGTGAAATTGAGGTATGGAGGAGTGTACTTTGGTGATTTGATTAGAAAGAATATCACGAATAGATTTAATAATACAAAATCACTATTTCTCCAACCCAGACAGTCGGATAATTAAATCATCTTGAATAGGAGATTCCTTGTGTTTGTTTAAGGAGCAAATTAAGTTAATCCCAACTCCTAAGTATTAATAAGCAGGCTAGATAATGGATAGTTAATTAAAATAATTTAAATAGGTGCACCTCGTCAGGAGAACCCAAATCTGGACTATCCGTATTGGTCAAATTTGTAACCCCTGCACCTAAAAAGAGAGTAAGAAACCATTTCATAATTTGTGTTAACTATCAAAGTCAATACAGCTAAAAGCCTAAAAGTAAATCCAGTGGTCTATGTTGAGTTGTTGACAAAAGATACATGTGCCAGCGCCAGTTAAAAAGTTCTAATTTCATTGAGAAGAAGAAAGCGCTCTTTTACTTTTCTTTTTTTTTTAATTCAGCTTCCTATACTGTATTATTTTTGTTCGGAACTGTTTTGCTTTCCAATGTACAGGAAATAAATAGTTTATTATTTGATGACAAATTATCAAAGCAAGCAGTCAGTTTCAACACGCAACGACTTGTGTTGAAGTCGCCTAGTATGTAAACAAAAAAGGACATCAAAGATTGATGCATCAACCAAAAAGTTCACAAACCAGAGATAGATGCATGTTACATGGCAAAATTAGGCACAATATAACACACATCACATTGCTAGTGTTAAAAAATATTACAATGGCAGTTTTTGAATCACCTTTTAAGTCGGTAGGAGAGAAAGGAAAATGTCATAATCTATTATAGAAAGATCAATTGAGTTTTTATTCTATCTAATTTTTTTATTACAAATATTGTAGCCTTAAATAATAAATGAAATAAAGTAAACAAAGAACGGCTCTTAACTTGAAAATTTCAAGGAGGTGCGGTGGGGACCACTTGTCTGGATCAGGGTTAAATTGAATTCTGTGTTATTTTATTTTATTCCAGTATAATTAAAAAAGAAGGTATTAAATCACCATGTTTTATTTTACCAAAGAACTAATAGCACAATAGGTCAATTTGATTAGAATATGGTACTTTTAAAATATTCTATGCACTGATTTGGAGTATCATGAATTCATGTATATCATAAACAACAAAATGAAACATAAAGTGATGCAATTAATGAACTCGAAGTATTGGAAATTGATTTCTTTCGGACATGGCACCTAAAAAAGTTAGTAAGGTTTCACAGGAGGTGCCAGTAATAGAATAACAACACATGCAGTCATGCAGAGCTCATTTCTAATTCTCTCTTGCATGCCACATTATATCAAAGAATGAGAATGGTCACCCAGTAACATGATAGAAACAGTAAACAAAAAACAAAAAAATCATGGAAAACCTACCTGTGACAACAAGAAAAAACACAGAAAAAAAGGCTTTTACTGGCATGGCTCCTAGTATACATCTGGTCACTGCTTTGAGAGCATGAGCTTTTGTTAACTTGTTATTCTCTTTCCTTCTATACAAACCAATAGCTGGGATGTCATGTCAGATCAAATTTGCATATGAATTTGACTTGCACGCACCTCAGCAGAGTCGATAGTACACTGATCGGTGTGCACCATTCACAAAGAATGAATTGAATGGAGATATTAGGTTAAGTCAGCTTGGAGTTTTGCAGAGGGGATCTTCTATTACTTTGATTAGGGTTTGGTTGATGCTATCTGCTTTGCGGGGGTGGTCTTAGGGCTTCAGTTTTGTTATACCGGCACATGCAGTCAGGGCATGGGTAGGAGTATATTGAGTCATCAGGTCTCTTTATCTCTATTCCTTTTGAGTCGCTGTGCATTCTCATGCTTAGTAACTGCCGTTTAAGTGCCTTCCATCTGCTTATTACAAGAGATAACAAAAATTCTATAATGATCGAACAAGTTAGATCAAGAGGCAAAATGCACCTACAAGTTTAGAACGAGTACTGGTTTGATATATATTGAAAGCTCCAAGGATGAATTTGAATATCCTATCAACTATGCCACTATTTCACAGAATCTGAGCTATCTGTCTGCATTGAGATTCAAGCAAGTGTGATCTTGATGCAGATCAACCGCTCAAATCCAGTGATTGCATCAGGTGTGTTACAGAATATGGCCTCAAGGGCACCACAAAGAAAGGCATCGCACACAGAGAATCTATCTAAATTAACCATATTCTACATACGAAAGTAGAAAAAGAGAGATCAAAAGTGAAGCAAACCCGATATTTTTATTGTCAAACAAGAGTGCCAATTTTCGCTTGTCAGGCTTGATAGTTTTAGAATGGCCGGCATACAAATATCTCCTGTGGCCTATTAGAAATTGAGGGAAGTTACCGCCTTGAGTAGTCACGAAAACTTCACTATGTAGACACACACTGTAGTCTATAGCCGCCATCCTTGATGAGAAATTCTGCATACAAAAATTTAAAGAAATTAGAGATGGCAATTTTTTGGATAACTCGTAGAAGCTCCCACGAGTGTCAGATGTGCAGAATACTTTTACCAAAGACAGTTGTCATGGATAACTGCCACCAGGACAGGATATTTTTGTTTAGCATCAAAACAATTAGGGGCAAATTGTGCATTAAAAAGAGATTTGTTTCTATTACAAATATTAGGTTTACTGAAACAGGCAGAAAACCCTCGGTACATGTTTTCTTTAAGGTAATATAAAGTGAGGTTACAGTACTATGCGTAGCGCACATTGGTTTGTACAATTGTACTATGTATTTATATCTCCATTTTTAAAGTCCAATAATCGATCCGAATTGCACAAAATAATCTCCATATGAAAATGTATTCAGATGCCAAATTTTATTTTAGAATTCTTTTTACTATTTTTTCAGATAGGTAGAAAATCGCTTGATCTAAAGATTTTGAACAATCTGAAAGTAATGATTTTCTACCAATCTAAAAAATAGTAAAAAAAATATATATATAAAATATAAAATTTGACCTCCAAGTACACTATTATACGGAGATCATGTTGAGTGGTTCCGATCGAATATTTGAACCTTGAAATTAGAGATATCAATTCATAGAACAGATCAATGTGCACTATGCATAGTACTGAGCCTCTTTCGACAATGTATGAGTAAGAACTGCGAGGGAGACATCAATACTGCAATTTTACGAAGATTAGGCCATCAGTATTGAAATTTCTGTTTTAATTAAGGATCATATGGAACTGAACACGGAAATATTGCGGTTCATTTATTTAGCAAATACACTTTCCTCAATACCACCAATTATTAAGTTTCCAGTTGTATTGTCCTCTTTTCTTTTTTCTTTCCCTTGTGTTGACCAATCCTTGGCAAGAAAAGTTTAGTAAATATTTGTGTTTCTGTTGGTGCTAGAACAGTAAGAGATAGTGGAAACCTTTCTTAACAACCTATCATAAAACAGTAAGATAAATGGATTTATATATACATTTTACTTTATGAGGGAGTCTATGGTACTGTGCATATTACAATTTGGCACCGTGCTACGACTCTATATTCGAGTTTTCAAATCCTAACGGTCGATCTGAACCGTTCATCTTGTTCTCCATATTAATATGTGTTTGGAGACCAAATTTTACATTTTTTGAAATTTTTTTACTATTTTTTTAGATATTTAGAAAATCACTTGATCTGAAAATTCTGGACCATCCAAAAACAGTGATTTTCAATAAATCTAAAAAAATAGTAAAAAATTTCAAAAAATGTAAAATTTGGTCTCCAAACACATATTAATATGGAGAACAAGATGAACGGTTCAGATCGACCGTTAGGATTTGAAAACTCGAATATAGAGCCGTAGCACAGTAACAACCTGTGATATGCATAGTACCATAGACTCACTCTTACTTTAATCTTTGTCCATCATAAAACAAACATATGTACTTCTTTAAATAATTCACTTTGTGATGTACAAAATTCTCTCAAACTGGCAATAATAGATGATAGATAATTGCATTGACAAGAAGAGTTTTATTGAATTTGTTTTTCCCATCAAATCCTACTTCCTAATCTCAAGTCTTTGCAGTTCTTCCAAATCCAGTTTTGACTGTCAGGAGATTTGTATTTTTCTCCAATATGACACTTTTTATAAAAATAAACTTACTATTGTTATTTAATCTTTCATCATACTTTTCTTTTTGTAAATCCTGATTTCATTTAGTTGAGGCACTTATTTTGCTTCCATTAGTTAAATATATTAATTGCTTGCCCATTGAATTATGTGGCATTTATCAATTTGTAACCTGTGGTGATAATTGCTATACCAAAAAACAAATACAAAAAATTAACAAAAAAAAAACATATGAAATAGGTAGGTTGTCAGAGTTTATGGGTGGGTTCACCTGAAAACGTACCAAGATGCAAGCCAATTATAATCAGGTTGGTCTACAACTGTTTTCAACCAGACATCATTAACCCCTACATGCAAGAATTCATATTGCCTAAGGTAACAGAATATTTATGTTTAGATCCGGACCATCTGATCAGAATCCACATGATATTAAAGGGGCCCGTGAATTCCAACTCAGGCCAGATTGGATGGTCCAGATCTAAACAGGAACATTCTGTTACCTCAGAGGATATGGATTCTACGTGCAAGTCAAATATACCTTGAAAGGAAGAAGCTCCCCAGCTGAAGCCAAAGACTCTTTCGTTTGCAAAAAAGGAAACATCTCTAAAAGAGGACCCATTGTCTTCTCAGCTCTATAGATTCTTCCGGAAGCCAGATAAATTGCAGTATTGTTACTAAATCCCATACCACGAAGCATCAAACCAACCTAAAGAATCGTAAACAAGAGATATAGGGTCTTAGGAACAGAAGAGAATAATTTTTATATCAGTAGATTGGAAATTCATTATAAGAAATCATATAGTTTACCTCCAAAGGTGTAAGAGGACATTTTCCATTTAGACGTATAGCACCTGGCCGAATGACACGGCCCCGTTTAGTAAACTTCCCTCTCCAGCCCCTTTCTCGTGCTGCATTCATTTCTTCTCTTTCCTCTTCGCCTCCATCAAATATACAACATGAAAATGCCACCATATCCTACAAGAGTTCACAAAGGAAATTAATCCACTGAATAATTAGATGAAAATAAATTAAAAAATAAATAAAATAATAACAGAAAATTTTATTTAGTTACCTCTTCAAAACGAAGATGCACAGCTACATATTTTCCATTGGCACTTTTCTCTCTCATACGAGAAATCAATTTGTCAGCCAATGTAGAGATAGGATTTGAAAACTGAAGAGCCTCAAAATTTGCAAGGCATCTCAGCCTTTGAACAGGATAAGGTACATCGAATGAAAGCCTATTTGCAAACGGAGATATCCTTACCAGCCTGGATTTAAAAAAAAAAAAAAAACAAGTAGCTTTATTTAAAAAAAACAACAAGAAGTAGCTAAGATACAAATATGCCTAGGAAAGGTGCGTCAAATATAAACTTACTTTTCTTCAATTAACTTGGGGAGAACAAAATTGGTGTAGAATTCAACGGAAGACCAAGCTTTGATTTTGAAATTGAAGACATTGGTCATGTTGTGTCCAAATCTCTCCATTATAAACTCAGGCACTTTATCAACTATGCGGACATCATTTTTCAGAGAGTGGATGAAGTACTCCTCATTATAGATATCTCTAAATTTGCTGTTTAAACAAATAATCAGAATAGATTAACAAAAAAATTATGACAACCAATTTATTGCTTATACAAAAATAAACCAATGCACATAACAGTAACATATCTGGTATCCGAGATACCAACAAGATCGCGATAGCTGATTAAAAAAAAAATTCTGTACCTAGGATCCCTCCAGATGCTGTGATAGTGGAAATTTGGGATTACAAGGGTTGCATTAAGAAAGCCAGCTACTGCTACAGCATTACATATCTGGATAAAGAAATGCAAATATAAATCAGAACAATTGTATTATCCAAAATAAAGAAATCATTAACAGCTAAGAAAAGTGAGGAATGGAAAAAAAACACACACACCGAAGTTCTTTGCTGATTCAAGCCTCCGTTTGCCTCTATGTATATATAACCATTTGATTCAGGCAATTCTGTTAAGATTGACAGACGAATGTTAAATCATACACCATGTTATGTCAATAACAAATAATAAATAATATATCAGAGATAAAAAGCAACAATTATACTACCATTGGTGCTCATATTGATGCATGGTTGCCAGCTACCACCTTTGTAAGAGTGCTTCCATATGGTTGCTAGCTACACAAATTTCAGAACTTAATACAAAACAAAAAAACGTACTCACGAAAAGGGCAACATCACATAAATAAAAAGGTGTAAATGAAAAAACCAAAAGAAAAAGGAAAACAGAACATGAATTTTCTGATGCTTAGTGCGTAAGTTTCATGATTCTATCCTACCTTGCGGTGCAAGTAATATTATATCCCCTTTGACCTAATTAGAGAAAGATATTGGCACTGTTTATTATTTAATTTCCAAGAAAAAATATAATCATCCACATTGCTAACTTCTTCCAGTTTAGATTGTTTTGACTTAAATCAAATATACTAATTTAAACAGTTGGGCATCCAACAATCACAATCTTACCTTAATTATTAAAAATTGGCAGCCAATGGAGGGTACCTAATTGAGAAATATCCTATTCACCAAAACATTATGTTCAATAATTTTCTATATATCAAAAGGCATCTTTTTTACCTAATGACATCAAAGGATCTCCACATTGCCAATTTAAAGATGTAATCTTTAATTAAAGGAGACCAAATCAACCTAAGACAACTTAATCAAAATAACAATAAAATTACAGATAATTGAATCAAGAACATTTAAACAATTTAAAGGAATCACACACACACACATACTGCATCAGTGGAGTTATCAGCATCCATGTCAGCTTTCAATCGGCGGTACAGCTGTGGGCTCCGGTAAACTGAGCCTGGCGCCGGCCTGGAGATGATTCGAGGCATGCTCTCAAGCGAGATCGTCCCCACACAGAAAATCATCATTCCTACATAGATCAGTGGCGCGAAGAGAAACACCGCTTGCCTCCTCAGTAGCAGCGAGAGCACAGCCCCTGCCACCCGCTGTACCAGACTCCGAGGCGGAGGCGGGCGGACGGCGCCGCCTAGCTTGGCTGGTCTACGATGAACTCTTGGCGAGGAACGCCGCGGCGACGTGGGAGGAGATGGCGTGGAACTCCCGCTCAATAGGCGGTTGAACTTGGGTTGCATCGGATGAGCTGGAGAGGAGTTGGGTTTGCTGATTTGTCTATGTAGAAGTGTAAATATTGGGGCTGGAATCGAGGGTTAGGGTTTTTCGGCTTGTTATTCAGTTATTGGTATTCGCAAAATTTAGCAACTTATTGGTTCATTGAGTTTTGAATAGTTCTGAGTATGCGGCTGTGCAACCTTTTTTTTGTTGAAAAATGGGACAGTGGGCTTCAAGAATTGAGAGAGAGAGACGAAGGAGACAGACAGGAAGCTGACTGCCAGCTCCTCTCCAGTGTGTCGAATTGGAGAGGAAAATATGCTTTGCAGTGTCGCACTGAATTCAATTTCCCTGATGTAACAAAAACTTTATATTTAAATACGGACCGTTAGATCTGCTTTTACGCTTGTACCGGTTTATCTGACGGTAGAAATATAAATCGAAATATTCTGTTACCTCAGAGGATATGGACTTGTTTGCCACTAGCCTTATCGGTTTTTGGTATTCGCGAATTTTTAGTCTTTTTAAGTTTTATCAGTGTATAGTTTGTTGAAATTGAATAGTTTTAAGCACGCGGCTGTACAACCATCTTTCGTTGAAAAGTGAGTACTGACGCTGTGCCACCGTGCTGAGAGAAACAGGAAGAAGGGGGAGCTGGCGTCCTGTTTCTCTCCAGTGCGTAGAACTGGAGAGGATGATATGCATGGTACTAATATTATAATGAATCTAAAGTTAAGAGGAATTCTTTGCGTCGATTCTTTCGTTCTTTGACATGTTTAGTTAAAGAAATTAAAAATTCCTGTTTTCTGATAAGACAATTTAAAAACTATGTAGGTAAGAATAATTGTAGACTAACTGACAAATTCAAACATTTATTTTAAGGCCGTGGATGTGCAATCAGCATCAATTAATTTAATGTAAAAGAAACTAAATCTAGCGTATGTTTAAATGAAATGAAAATAGGTAGAATAAGGGCTAATTGAAATAGTAATGTGCATTCAAACACTATTTTTGCTATTCGGAATAGTTAGAATAGCTGCTATTTTTTATTCTTCGTAAATGTTGGAATAGTTACTGTTCAAAAGTGTGAAAAGAAAGAAAAAAATATTTTATTCTCGAATTTTCGCTAACATAATATCAAAATTTATAAAATTAATATCACTTTTGTTATCCCCACGTCGGAACAAATTCATTTAAAACTCCACTTGTCTATTTTTGCCCTTAATTAGAATATTGTTAACCCTATTTTTTATCGGTTACAACTATTCAGTATTCCAAATTACAATTCAAACAATATTTTTACTAATCTGAATAGCACCATTTTTATGCTAATCTGAAAATCACTAATTATTTTTTATTCTAATTCATTGTTCTTAAATTTTACTATTCTAGTTATTCTAACTTCCATCCAAACGTACCCATAATATTTTGTGTATTGTTGTTTCTGAATTTAAAACTAAAAGGATTAGAGTTTGTATGAGCATGTTATTAACGTACAAGGTACAACTAAGGTGACACTAATTAATTAAGAATAATTTTGAATATAATTACAACGATATTATTTTTGTTAGAAAAAAAAACACATGAAAGTTTGAAAATAGTTTGGTTTATTAGTGATTTTATTAAAGAAGCGTCGAACTCTTTTAAAGACTTTTTTTTGTGTATCTTTCGTCCACATAAACTCGTATGTTTTCCTATTTTCTTGCCACAAGTTCTCCGAAGTAATTCAAATAGCATAAACAAAAATAAAATTATTTCATTGTTCGAACAATGAGAAAAACTGAACCAGAAAAACAAAATGCATGCGCTAATTACTCATCCTATAACCAACAATCAATTTTAGCCGGGAAATTTTTGCTTCATTTTTTAATTACAAAATCAGAAAAATTGATAAATAAAAATCTCAAATTAGCGTTTTATCATAGCAGGAAACAGGTTAATGCTAACTTCAATTTAGTTTTTTGGAAAATATCTGAATACATATGACTAGTTAATATAAAAGAAAACAAATAATAATTTTTGAGTAAAGCTAATATACACTTAAGTGTACCAATGAACCCATACACTTAATCCTACAACCGTACGATTAGCTTTGAGATTTGTGTAGATTCTTTAAAAGTCGTGATACACGAATCTCAAAGCGAATCGTACAGTTCTAGGATTAAGTGTATGGGTTCATTGGTACACTTAAGTGTATATTAGCTTTACTCATAATTTTTTCTTTAGAGTTATTTTGCTTGCTTCTCTTGTACAGAAAAAAAAAATCTAATGGTGTTCTTTTCCGTTGTTGATTTTTCTTATCTGAAAACTGAAATACTAATTTGATAAAGGAGCGATAATAGATCAATAATAGTTAATATATCATCATTTAATGCTCATTAGTTCATATATCTGAAAAGAAAAACACCATGGTGAAACCCTTCTTTCCAATATTAGAACATTCAAT
This sequence comes from Carex pumila, assembly GCA_033356055.1. Taxonomy (NCBI): domain Eukaryota; kingdom Viridiplantae; phylum Streptophyta; class Magnoliopsida; order Poales; family Cyperaceae; genus Carex; species Carex pumila. The sequence goes on along the minus strand of JARJHM010000466.1, from coordinate 109,316 downwards.
TATCCTTGAAAAATCTGCATTACAAACCATATATTTTTTGTGAGATACCACTCAATCAGGGTGTCGAATATTAGCAGCTAAGGTGCAGAGGCGGATCTCAGTGTATTGGAAAGGTGGCTAAGTCACCTCTATGATTTTAAAATTTTAGTCACGTATATTTAAATTTAATTGAATTTTAATTTTTCAGAACTTTCTATATAGTCTAAAATCTCAATAATAACTAAATGTTTACTTATAGTCTAGTGATTAAAACTTTATCCTGTAGTTGAAAAGTCTTAAATTCAAATCTCACTCACCACATTATGTATTTTAACTTTTAGTCCTATTAAAGTTTTCTAGTTCTGCCTCAGCTAATTAGGTGGTTGCTAATGTAGAAGGTAGATAGAGGCGTGAAGCGGTGCAATGTGCTTCCTTCCGTGTCAAGACTCAGTAGCGATGCTAGCAAATTATAAAGAGTGATGCAAAATTAATGAGATAGGACACTATTCTATAATTATTTTGAACACATATATTTTTTGCAACTTAAAAAAAAAAGTAAATGACAACAAATATATATTTGAAAATAATAATCAGAGGTAAGCAAGCATTTCCAAAAACCCTACTAGTGTTGTAATAATTATTTTAAACACATATTTTTTGCAACTTTAAAAAAAGAAGAAGTAAATGACAACAAATATATATTTAAAAATAATAATCAGAGGTAAGCAAGCCCTTCCAAAACCCTACTAGTTTTGTAATTTTTTTATTTATAAAAAATATTACAAAATAAGAGATAGTAAGAGAAAGAGTACTTTGAAATTTCAATATATAGATGAACTGGAAAAATTTCTGATAATGACGTCGTGGAAGCGTTAATGGTGTAATTTTGTAGAACACCTTGTGGGTATACACTAATATCCAGCTAAATGAAAAAAAATACCGAATGCACAAAAAAAACAACCACAACAAGTAATCAAGCACATAAAATAAAAGAGAAACATTAAATTTTACGTAACCTTATGAGAGAAAACTACAGGAGCACGCTGCAAAATTATTATAATGAGTCTTTATAATATAAGAGATAATTAATCAAGTCAATAACACTCTCTTTCAAACTCTTTTACAATTTCATACATTAATTTATAAGATTTTCTAATGTACGTGGATGGATTTGATCAAAAGAGAGAAAATTTAGAAAGAGACTTAATCTAGGTAATATTAGTGGTAGTTGGAGAAAGCCAAAAACCGTATCTTTCAATTTTCCTTTTTTTCATCCGTGAAAAGCTCAATGGGTTTCAACAAAATTTTCTTCAGATTCAAAAGAGTAATATTTTTTCAGTTGTCTTGGATTTTATGTGGCCTTTGATAATTGTACAACATGTGGACAATGACATTACATAGAAAATGGGAAGTAGGATCACTTACCATAGACCACAGTGGATCCAAAACAACCTGAAAAAAAAAATTTACTGGAAGAAATTTGTTCGGTTCAAAGTTTAAATCAATACTTTGAACCGGAATTTTTTTCTCCGATCCATATGTGCTTGGAACTTCTGAGGTATTCTTTTCCTTTTTCTCTATTATTTTACAATAATTTCTATAAATAAAAAATCTCTCTGTATAACTGTATTTCTAGCAGTTCATACATGAATGCGTATCCTCAGTATTAACTTAAAAGAGAATCTTTTGAGTTAATGAATCTCAGCCGTTCAATCTGCTTTAAGATTCGTGTGAATTATATCTGTACTAATATTAAAGAGCACCATGTTATAGGCAGAATTTGAATTGACTCTGTTTAAAATCAAACAGTTGAGAGAAGGAAAAAACAACAGATTTTATCTCCAAATCCGAAATATTAATATTAAAATTTTAAAAAATTGAACTGTTGGGAGAAAAAAAATTATATTATTACTTTCCTAAAAAAATGAACAGTAGATTTGATTTCGAAATATGCACCGCACCAGGATCCATTCTCTCTTATGCATATTCTTTTTTCAAATTAGGACCTTTTTTATTTGTAAATGACAGATCAAATCACACATTAAAAGCTGAAACATCTCCTCTGACTTTGAGTAACATCATACGATCCGATCTGATCCATTTATTTTGGATCGAACGATGGGGCATAAAAAAAGAGGACCTTTCTTTCTAGGAACTACGAACTAGGATGGATAAACAACAACCGACAGGGACCTTGCTTTTCTACCCATTTATTGATCTTCAGCTATAATCCGCAATTAGTGGCGAGGCTACTCCTCCGCGTTCTCACTCTTTTATTCTTGTTGTGTTTTTCTTCATTTAGTTTGGATTGAAAGCAAACGTCTAAATAACGCACTATTATGTTTTCTAATCATAAAAGTTATCGTACTGTCAACGTTATACTGTATTATAGCGTTGTTTTTTTAACCGTTCCATTATGACGCGAGGAATACTATTCAAACTTTTAATTGAAAGTAATAATTCATCATTTGTTTTTCTTTTGTGCACAACTATATTAAGTGTAATTTGCATCTTTTGAAAAGAAAAAACGGTTGATCAATATGTTTGGTGGAACTATTTTTTTTTTTTTTATAGACTGAAATTTAAAACGAAACAAATTTCTATACCAATAAGATAGAGCTCTAACAGCTAAATATTAAGTAAATATTTGATGTTTCATAAGGGAGATTGGACTATATAAAAAAAATTTAAAAGTAAAATTTAACTAAATTTCAATATATATAAATGAAATTTTAAAATTAAAGAAGTGGTTAAGTCACATCCGACCAAGTTTTAGATCCGCTTTTGAATTAATGTAACTTCGAAAGTGATGTCATGGTCAAAACTATGATGAATTGTATTGTGGATCATAGAAATATTGTGCTCAGTGCTATTTTTCTTAATATTTATAACATTTTAAAAATAAAAAATTAAATTCGTAACATTAGTTTTTGTAAAATGTTTAAAATTATAGTAACAAGCAATGGATACTAACAAACTGAAGAGTATTAGATTGACTTCAGTCATATAAGCAACGAATAATTGTGATATTATTATTTCGAACATTTTGGAAAAAAAATGATATTACCGATTTATCTCTTGTTCTTTTTTTTTGTAATATTATGAATAAAAAATATTAATGCTTAGGAGCAGAGTGACAAACGAATAATTCGGGTTTTGGTGGAAATAAAAATTCGTGATTCAGACATAATTTGGAAATGATTTGATATAATAAAGATTAAAGTAGCAAACTCAAACCTCCCCCCCAAAAAAAATTAATAATAATAATTAAAAAATCATTTTTTCTCATTTTTCTTGTGAATAATTTGCTACTCGTGTTTTATTCGTGAATAAAACACATTATATTTTGTTTTTGCATTTCATTCGGAGTTCGGCAATATAAAAAAACCAACAATACTAGAATAAAACACGAATTTCTCGCGAGTCTTGTCACTGTGCTTAATTAGGAGAGAGTCTGCATCTTCTGTTGAGTTTAATGCATTTCAGTCATCTGATCAGGATCAGAGTCAATCCAACTCATGTCTATATTGTACGGGGTCCTTTAATCGAATGGTTTAGATCGATCAACGCATGTTCCGTCAATGTAGAGGATATGAATTCCTTAGGAGGTGTGATTATAATTGTTTTGGGTTTCAAGGACCTTAACATTAAAAAAAGGCCGAGCTTTCATTTATTACGAGCCTAGTTTGAAATTTTTTATTTTATGTTTTGGAACTTGGAACTGGACCGAAAAGAACTTTTGAAAGGAATTTAACGGGTGCAGGGGGGTATAATAGAATGATTTTAACTTTTTAAAGATCCGTAGTTGTTGAAATTCAGATGGATTGAATACTTGAAGTCTAAATATGATAGCGGAAGGCCTTTTAATGATTATATGGACCCGTATATTGATCGAAATAGATTCATTGGCATAAAGAAAAGAAATGATGGATAATGATTCCAAGAGCATCTATATTTATGAAATTATTAGAGTTTTTAATTCAGTTTCAGAGATGTAGGAGAATTTCTTATTTATAAACTATGCAAGAAAGTTTATTATTAAGAAACTGTTTATAAACTCTATGTTAGCTAAATGATTGGCTCAAATTGTTTCTCATTTTTAATTTTTTATTGACGTGGCTTAATAGAAACTCTAAAATGAATTTCAGGAATACGAGAGTTAGAAACTTTAAAGACCATAATTTTTAAAAAGTAGTTAACAGTTATTTATAAATCTTTTTGAGTTTTAGGGATGTAGATTCTCTAAACTCAATTATAAGTTTATAACAGAAAAAATACATAACTATTTTGGAAAAATAAAATGTTTTACACATGACGGATTTAGTTTGAGCTGTCTGAAAATTAATATTACACGGTACATTTGTCATTTGTAGTATTTGCCTACTGTCTACAGCGTTCATATTTAAATTTGTCATTTGCAGAACATAGGGAAATTAAACCCAGCCAGCTTACGAGTTACGATCAATCCATAATTTGACTGGATGGTAGCAACTTCAAAACTTTGGAAATGTGATGAAACACCGTCAAAAGACTCCAAACTTGAACCATCAATGCATAGAGAAAGCATTGTAAATGATAATATAATATTCCTTAAACAAATTAAATCAGATAGCCCGTCTAGCTCAGTTGGTAGAGCGCAAGGCTCTTAACCTTGTGGTCGTGGGTTCGAGCCCCACGGTGGGCGATTTGTTTTTTATTTTTATTATTATTATGGTATCCTCCTCCTGTTTAGAAGGACTGTTTAGAATTCGTGCAGATTATGATTAAAAAAAAGAAACATTTTCCGATTTAACTACGGGATTTCATAAGAATATATATTGGAGAGAGAGAGGGGTGTTTCAATGCTCCAACAATTAGTGCAATAATAAGTCAAGATCTGAACCACTCAGATTAGCGAAAAAGTAAACTCTTATGCCTTGCCTCCAGTTACAATCTGTCTCTCTGTTTGAGTATTCCCTCCCCCCTCTTGACTCGGCGACCCATTCCGATCTCACCAGGTCATACTGTTCTCTCTCTCTCTCCCCCTCCCTCCCTCCGATCGAGCCTGAGAAGGACCTCTCTAGGTGATCTCGGTTCTCTTTCGTCGGCCAATTTGGAATGTTGCTCGCACCTGAATCTATCATGGGAGAACATTTTGTTCACGTTTGAATATTTTCTACTTTGATTTATATTGATGTATGCTTAGAGAGTCTGAATTGATCAGAAAGAAATGAAATAACTAGTTTGAAAATATGTAAACTGAATTGCATCAAATTTAATTAACCTATCAAGTTTACTTATGCACTCTGTACAACAACAGAATCAGGTTACAATGCTTGATCAATAGAAGGTTTGTTTTGTCACAGATTGATCAACAAATTATACCAAATGTAAGCTATTATCAAAAGAAGGTTTGTTTGATCAACATCACCAAGTCATAATGTTGAAAATTTCACTTTTAGCAACAGAATCAGGTCACTAAAACAACTAAAATAGGATATTCATTTTTGCCAAGTTCCTAAATTTATATGTTAGTGTCATTTTTTTCATCAAGTCGTTATCTTTTTTGGCAATTAAGTACAAACTTGTTAATTTATGCAATATACTAAGTCAAAATGGTATACTGATAGAAGTACTGCGAAAAGGCTAAACTAAAAAAAAATGCTTCATTTACGAAATCAGAACCGGTCGGCCTCCAAAAGCTTCATTTGGCTTTCGTGCATGTGCTTCTCGATCAACATAAATTAAAGAAATTTAATGTGAATTTAAGAAAAAATGTCATGTCAGAGAATGAAGATGGCGGAGAAGACAGTTTGACGGAGCTTGGAGCCATGGCCAGTGATCCAGCTCGGGTTGGTTCGCTGGAGGGTTGGGCAGAGAGAGGAGCCGCCCCATGTTCTCTTTTCCTGTCGCAGGAAGGGAAAAGGGCCAAGCAGGAAGGAGAAGGGGAAGTAGAAACGACATTACGAAGAGAAAGGGCGTACAATTAGCCATGGCAACCATTTTTGAAATTACTGGAGAGAAAGCAACTATCGGATACTGGATATGACTAGAAGAAGCTGAGGTGCGTCATTTTGGAAATGAAACGGCAGAGATAGATCGCATCTGGACTGCTAATTTCAAATGAGACGTGCGGTTCAGATTTTGACTTATTATTGGAGTATTAAAACCCTCCTCATATATATTTCCGATTGTACACGTGGGTGTATAATAATATTTCAACGATGTGAATTTCCTTGATAAGTGCAAATCTACGTGATTTATATGAGAGATGTAACAGTTCTGATTGTTATTAACAATAATCATGATATAAAAACTTAAAAGACTATTTAATAGATTTTAATAGAGTAATCACAATGTCTGGGAATTGCCTTTTAAAAGCACAAACCAAAAAGGTACTTCATTTGGAAAAAAAGCTATTAAATATTGCAAATGACATACACATTCCATAAATAAGTTTAATCCTTACAGACGCAATAGTAACTGCAAATAAATCAAATTCAGATAGTCTGAAAACAAGCACATGAAACATGCAAGTTTATCATCACACACAGGTTTGAATAAATCAATTTATATAGTACAATAGAATAACTTGAACTGGATTAAGCGGCGAGGTGCAACTCATAAATAATATAAACCCGAAGCGCAGTGTCGTTTTCTTAATAAAATATTCGCTGAGCAGCCTGCTGAAACAGATCCCTAACCTGGATATACATCACAGGGAATCAGTAAAGGTCAAGAACTAAACATGATCTGATAATGTACAATACTGTTGAGGCCGATCACAGATTCTCAGAGGTCGAACTAGAAAATTTAGAAAGGGGGGTCAAAATGTAAAATGCATAATACGTGTAGTTCCTCGGATTTGAAGCCAAGTCTCCACAACCAAGAAATAGAATTCTAATTACTAGGCTACAAACACACATTTAACATTTTTTGAGGGAGGTTGAATTATATAGGAACTTTAAGAAGAATTAAAATTAAATTAAATTTTAATATACATAATTAAAAGTTTGTAAAATACATAGTTCCACCCCTGCAGATGTCAGCTGCTGATAGGATATTAGGATGTCAGTGGATGAAATCCGGGACAGATACAAGTTCAAATTCAAAATAATCGATTAAATAAAAGAATCTAGGCCCATATGGGAATTCAAAACCGTATTTCATTATTTTATCATTGAATTCAACCTATGCAACTCCAAGAACTCAAGTAGATTATTTCTAGAGCTCAAGAGGGAATAAAAACTGCAGCATTACCTGTTTTGAACTCAATCCAATCCTCTCCAAGTCTACAAGCTGTAACATTGACGTTGTTTTTAAAATGTGAGAACTCGGAAATATTCAAACATACAAAATTATATTAATCTAAAAGCCGAGAAATTTATCGCCTTACTGATTTGAAAGGCGCTGGTGAGTTCTCCCGCTCTTCGAGTATGTACTCTGCTCGTTTTTCTCCTATGCCCTGAAAAGGAAAACAGCCGCGATTAAAATAAATCAAATCAATTGATTTTGACATCTAATTTGAACTCAGAGTGGAAAGAGGGGTTCCAGAGAATCATTATAAGAGTTTGGTTTTCTTGTACCTTTATCTGTTTAAGCTCTTCCCTGTAGTCATTGAGAAAAAGATATATCAAGTTAGACTTTTATTGTAAATGATGAAAAGGGATTTCTAACAACTTTCTAAAAGTAACTATGCTGTGGTCTATAAATCCTTGAATTCATTTTTTCTATGAAAACTAAATTACTTCATGAATAGCACAAGACCAAGAAGCACTGCTAATGGGAACAAAAAAAATGTATAAGTTATACCAATTTTGCAGGGATGGAAAAGGAAAATTTTGCCCTTTCTATAAGCATACATTTGAAATAAGATTGAAATAAGGTCGAGCACTAACTTGCTAGCAGTGTTCAAAAACAGCAGGTAATCTTGAACAAGTGATTCCTGTCATTTGAGAAGATGGATGTTGGTGTATAAAATAATATTAAAACATAAATAATACGCAGATACAATAATGAAGTGCTGGTAGCCTGGTACCAATAAATACCTTATGGTTTGAACTTTGCTTATTAAACTTGAGAAGTGGAGTTGTGCTCTTGTCTGGATCACAGTTTGCTGAAATTGGAGACAGGGCCTTCCTTATAGCAGAGTTATCATGCATTGGCGATTTTGGTGGGCTTGAAGGGGCCAATTGTAAATTTTCCTTGCTACAAGGTGTTGTTGCACCTGCAAAATGATATAGAAAGAATTCGGAAGCTGAAGCAAGATTAGTTTTTGTTTCGAGTTCTGAAGAATTACATTGTTTTTACACACATAGTGACTGACTTACAGATAGCAGCTTCGGAAACCGAACTATTCTTATTCAGAGTTTTGCCATTCAGACCTCCATCTTCTTCTCTTTCACACTATATTACATTCATATTTGGGTCAATTAATATGTTCAAATAAAAAAAGTGTAAATTCAGAACAAATGGACAAGTGTTAATGTACCTTTTCCACATCCTTAGTAGAGGAACTCTCAATTCTTAAATCAAATGAAATCCTATGATCCAAAGGAAATAGTAATTAGACTTTAGTCAATTAACACACTTAAGAAGAGCATATGAAAGTATACTATACTCACTTTTTCTTAGTTCTTGACCCATCTCGTTCTGTAGTGTCTCGTTTCTTAAGAGATGACCGTAGCAGACCTTGTGTTTTTGCCACATTAACTGAAGACGGTGTTTTAGCTTGCCTAGTAGGAGAGAAAAGCCCGTCCAATCGTTGTATACTTTTAGTCTTCCCTTTTGATTCGAGCCAAGCACGTAATTTTGCCTCCATATTGACCTTTATTTTTGGTGTCTCCTGCTTTGTGGAGGATCCTGTGTGATTTGTTATCTGACGTGATCGTGCTGCCAGGCTGACTGTGTGTACTGCCTCCTGGTACGACATGGGATTCTGAAAAAAAATAAAAGCATACAGTTTATACAATGGAGTAGTATAATATGAAACATTTACAGGGTAGATGCCAAAAATTATAATCTTCAGTAATTGGGGCCATAAAAATAATTATCAGAATTTTAGGTGTACTGATGTTGTGGCAAAGTCATGTATTATTCAATTTCCAAACCTGGACTTGATTTATTTCTTTTAGTTTGCGCTTATGGTCACATGACAACGCCAGTAGACAATTTGTATTGTTCAAAATTGTTCATCATTATTAAATCAACATGTCTAGAACACTTACAAGACAAGCAACCATAAGAGCTCGGCTGGTACCACCTAGTGAGTCCTGAAGAATACGTGTGAGTTTGCTTTCCCGGTATGGTATGTATGACCTCCTATTGTTAAGGGCAGATATGACATTTGACAGAGAAAATAAGGATTCATTTATCTTGGCACTCTCTTGCATACGTATCCCTTCATTTTGAGTTCTCCTGTTATCCTCGTTCCCTATCACGATCCAAAGTTTGGATTAATCCCCAAAAGATAAGATTAAACAAGAAATCTTTTGCATTGTCAATATATTATGTGCCCGGCTTAAACATCTTTGGTCATGTTTGTAATATCCTTCTTCTTGATAATATTTTTCTTCTTTCTTTGTTTTTACCTTATACTAGATTTATTATAATAGTTCCCTACTCTTTAAGATATAGGAAAAATTTTATGTACCCTCTTCTAATACTTCAAATTACATATTCGGACCCTCCAAATTTGCAATTAGGTATGTATCCTTCTAAAACACATAGTCGGTCACATTCATCCTTCCAGAACATCAAAATTATATATTTTTCCCATTAAAATTAGAAATTTCATATATATCCTTCTAAAAATTCTCCTATACACTTCCTCACTTTTCCCCTCCATATCTCTCTCCTCAATCTGTGTTAGATGCAATTAAGAAATACAAAGACAAAAGAACAAATAAGTTAATATAGAACATGAAATGTTGAGTTCTGCAATTTTTGTGTTCGAAAATTATAAAATTACAAATATTGGGTCCTAACATGTAGTTAGTTTATTCTTCTATCGATATATTTTCTACTGTGCCTAACATTGTTAGATGAGAATCAAATAGTTTGTGATTTAAAATTAATTGGAGAGTTTATGTTTTACAAGTATTAATATGGTATTTGTAAGTTTAGAGAGAGAAATATGTAAATTTGAGATTTTATAAGGTAAAAATAAAAAGTCTTTATGTTTTAGAAGGATCAAGATGTTTACTATTTTGGAGGAGGAAATTTATATTTTGCAGTTTTAGAAGGATAAATATGAGAGTTTTTATATTGAAAAAAAAGAGAGTAAATATTTGTAATTGCACAAAGAGAAGTAGGTAACTTTAAAATTTTACATAAATATAAATAAAATCTTGCCTAAGACCTAAAGCTTAGTAAAATAAACAACGAGCGTGAGCTTAGGCCTGATGACAAAATATATTTTCAATCCAACTTCTAAGCATGTACAACCAAAAATTAAGCTGAAACATACTAGCTATGTGCAATATAAGAACTTGTTAATGTAGTAATCCTCTAAAAAGGAAAAAGAAAGTAAGCATAAACTAACCAGCAAGGTCGATAAGGTTAAGCTTTCCTTTAGAAGTACCATTGGATATAGCAACAGAAAGTATTGCATGACTCCGACTAGAGACATCATTTAGACCAGTATGAGCCACCTTTCTTCTTTGCACACCGATTGTATAAGTTTGTAAAAATTCATCCATTGATTTAACAGAGGCCTATCAAAAATAATAAGATTATCATTATTATTGTTGAACTATTTAAATAACAAACCACATTCATATGACTATTGAAAAAGACAAGAGAGCTAGTTATAGATCACAACTTCAATATATAGCACATTACTGTTTCAAGGCTTACTAATTTTTCATTTAGCTTTTGCAATGGTCGTTATTGCAAAATCACCTTTTCTGCCTTGACAAGGAAAATAAGAGCAAGTTAAACTATATGTGGTAAAAATTGTTAACATCCTAATCTCCAACTTCATGGCAATTTACATGTCGTTTTTATACTTAGGAAAAATTACATTAAATGACATATGATCTTACCCAATATAAACCCTTAAGTTGCACCTTTCCATCCTTATCATCCAAAGCCATTACTTCTTTAACCTTAGGCTCCAATAAATCATAGCATCTATCCAAATAAACCTCATAATATGACATTTGAACCGAGTATTTTGTGTTCTCACACATAGAAAATATCGCTGACATGACCAAAGGTATGATCCCAGGCTCCGCATCTGTACCCTATAACTAGAAAGATGTCTCCAATCATAATCTAATAAATGAGACATATATAAATGATTTATTGTCAAATGAATTCCATAAGATATCATAAAATACATAAGACATGCACATGGGTCAGAAATTTATTGAATGCCCACAATTAGGAAATAAGTCATGAAAATAACATTTGAAAGTATCAAATGAATTCTATACCTAAATTTTGTTTTATGTGAACAACCTACAAATTTCAGACAAATACATACTGTGATAATTATGGCAGATCTAAAGTCTTTAACATTACAGGATGTCTTTCACAGAGATGAATTTTGTTGCAAAAAATGGGCAGTAAAGGGACACCTCAGGCACTTGGATTGTGTATATAATAGAGCGCTGTTAAACTTAAAAAAAAAAAAAAAATCTCAAGCTACTCAGTTACCACCTGCATTGTGTAGGTTTTGCCACTTCCAGTCGCACCATAAGCAAACACAGTTGCGTTCATTCCTTGAAAGATACCAGGAATAAGTACGCTGACCTCCTGCTCGAAAATATGCGCAACTCGGCCTTCTTGATCAAAGAAAGAATCCAATTTATAGCATTCATTCCGGCTAGAAAGAAATTTTAGACAGGAACATTTAGAGACCGAAATAAATTACCGATTACAAGAATTAGATAATTTGGATCTGATAGTACCTGGAGAACTGATCTTTGAGCCGAACTGCAACTTCACCAGTTATCTGCTGATCAAGAATCGATATACATGGGATCTGAGAGATTTTTGGATCAGAAGCTGGATTGATCTCCGAAGGAAGAAAAGGACGAACCCGAAGCACAACCCTGACATGAGAAGATGAGAGCTGACTCGCCATTAAATTAGACTGGGGAAAGTGTCGGTTTTGGTTGAACGAAAGCAAAATGAAGAAAGAGAGAGAATCGGATGGATCGCGTGGCGAGTTTAGATATGGCCGTTGGGGGGGAATAGGTTCGAATTTGAACAGCGGCGGTCTGCTGAACCGCGACGCATCAGGTATTAAATGTTGCGGTAGTAGTCCCCCAGCAGCTATCACCTGGAATTCACATCCTCTGAGATATCTCATATTTAGAGTGACTTTATGAAAAATCACAACCGTTCAAATACGTTCTACACGAATCTCGAAGCTCAAATAATACTGGCCCTTGCGGTTTGCCGAATAGGCACCGGGCACGTCGGTCACGCAAAATATGAGATATCGCAGACACAGATGTATGCACTCCTATAACCTGCAGGCGAGTAAAATGAAGTCTGTTTGATGTAGCCCAGTAGCCCCCTTCTTATGAGGTACATTAGAACATCTGGTCGGCCCTTTACAGATCAGTCCCCATTTCTAACTGTACGGAATTCTATAATGTTTTAACTTGACCGTTAATTTTTATAGGAAAATGCAAAATTTCTGATCAAGTAGCTATTCAATTTTTTTTGAGTTATCGGCTGTCTAATCAGGATCGGAGCCAACCGACTTCTGTTTACGGGGAGCAGCTTGGGTCCGATGAGTTCGATGACCAAAACAACCGTCCGATCTAATTTTAATTTTTTCACTTGATTAACGGATTCTTTTTCTTACTCGTGCTTATACCTGTTTTTTCTTTTTCTCCCGGTCTGTTCATCTCCTCCGTTTTTTCTGTTCTCCAGATCCGCTATGGAACAAAGAAGAAAGTGAAAGGCACGTGTGCTCTTCGACTCGTGCCTCTGGTTACATTGTGCTGTGGCTCGTCAATCTCCTCCTTGATCATGGCTACACCGTGCGCGCCTCTGTTCACTACCCCTGTGAGCAACCCCAATTCCATCTCTCTTGTTGTCGGATCAGTAGCAATGCAAGGTGCTTCTGATCGAGTTGTTGCTACTCTTTTAGTTTGGTTTTGATGGCAGCACAAAGGAGTGCATATAAGGTGTTTGTTGCATTGCCTAAGACATATGAGGATGTGTTATCTGTTTTGTTCTCAGTTCTTAGGCCTATCAGTTTCTGGTATGGAGCTAGTCGTAGAGGATGTGATTCTGGTAAAAAGGAAGCACAGATTAAAGACTGGTACCAAAACCGGTACCGCTGGTACTGAGTTTGGAGATGAAGCTGAACTGCACTGCAGGTGGATCAGAAGCAAAGCAAAAAATAAATTTTCTGTTTTCATTTTATATGTACTGTCTTCTAAAATTCTTAGCATGTTCTTCTCCTTTTTGTTTGTATTTACACTTATTTATTGCCCAACTGTATTGAGCTTTGGTTTTGCTTTTTAATTTGTAGTTACTAAACCTTTGTAACTTGTTCAATGAAATCAAATGGGGGCATGACCCACATTTTTTTCTCAAAAAAAAAAAAGACATTGTTGAAGAAATTGTGCAAGTCGTTGCACGTATGAAACCAAAACCTTGTCATGATATCAGCTTCAAATAGGTACCGACACGAAATCATTGATATACTTTAATTAGTAAAGAAAAAGAGGATGAGTTAGCTAGAATTGAAATTGAGCCAAAAAAAGAAATCATTGATATACCTTAATCAGTAAAGAAAAAGGAGATGAGTTAGCTAGTATTGAAATTGAACAAAAAAAAAAAATCTGAACTATGAAGCAATGTCATCTAAAATTACAGTCATATAACGGATCTGGAATGTGAAACAACAAGCAAAGTGATACGAGAAGCAAATCTATCATTCAAGCTTTGGTTTGTCTCTGACTTAAATTCCGACTGAAATGAATAACTAATTTTATCTGTTCCAGATGTTATTGTGTCTATCAAACTTGTAATTTAAACTTCTTTGTACTACTACTTTTGGAACACAACGAATAAATTTAAATAATAATAACAATAACAATGAGGACAACAACAACAACAATAATAATTATCTTTTAGCTATTATTATTATTATTATTATTATTATTATTATTATTATTATTATTATTATTACTATTATTATTATTGTTATTATTCTTATTCTTATTATTATTATTATTATTATTACTACTACATGTAATAGCTTTATTCTATGCATATTGCAATTAAACCTAGTGTTTGGTGCAACTGAAACGAAATTAAGAAGCTTGAATTAGAAATCACAATTTCTTAATCCGGTGTCGACAGACGACCAAAATCACCAATCAGTCTCAATTTTGGATCAAGACATTAGACAAATCATGACAAAACATAAGTGTTCGCACATGAACCCCTAATTATAAAGCTCTGATCTGCACTATTTTTTTCTAACTGGGGACCACAGGCTGGCCCCAGACAAGACTAAAGATAAATGGGTTGTACCAGGAATTGTTCCCCTTTTTCTATGCAATATATATATTTTTTTAAATAAAAAATTAATTTGTCAGAAGTAACATAAATTGTTTTTTTTCTCAATAAATAAATAGAACTCAATTAATAGGTTTGATCTCATTAGAGCCGTTTAAATGGGTTGGGGAATGAACATGGTAATTAAACTGATTTTTACTGTGCTTGTGAGAGAAAAAAAATTCAATCTAAGTGAATTTTTTTTTCCTCACGCGTACAGTAGCGCACCGAACAAGTCCTAATTGTCACAATTTATCACATTAACAATTGGTACATGACTCTCAAGTATATGACTATATACAATTACGTTCCATTAACTTCCAGCCGAGTGATTGGAATTCAGTACCTATTTAGTTATAGAGGATTGAGCGGAGGGGCTACGCGGACTTTACAGTTCCTACTAGAATTACATCAAATTTTTAGATTTTATATAGTAAAGATGCGCTGCAACTTATAAAAACTAGTGGGTTCCAATAGATAATATGATAGAACAAAATCATTTGTTCGATTTCATCTAGATCGGAAAAAAGTATTCCATCTTCTATCTCATCTAATGAGTTGATTTTTTCTTTATTTTCAAGCCAAAAAATTGTTTTCTGAACTGCACTAAGGTAAAATTTGAGAACAAATAGTTCTTCCAATTGATCGAAGAAGAAATAATTAGAGAGTATTTGAAGAGTATAAATTTGAACGGATAATGTTTATCAGATCAAATGACTGCGTAAATTTTATTCAACTTTATAAACTAAGATCGGGTTTTATCTAAGACTGCCATATCTCTTGCATGAGGTCTATAACACACAAATATATATGAGTGTGTTTGGATGTACTGAAAATAGTGAGAATAGCGAGAATAGCGCTGTTTCGATCCATTCAAACATATACTCAATTGCTATTCGGAACAGTTGTTCCGCTATTCCTACAAAAAGTCGGAATAGCAATTGGTGTTCTCTCAAATGTTCGATCCCTCTATCGCTATTATAAATGTTCAATCTAAACAACATTTTCACTATTCCGAATAGCACCACATCAACACTATTCTCACATTCTTCCAAAAGTCACTATTTTCATCTACTATTCTCAAATAGTAGCTATTCTAGAGTGCATCCAAACGTACCCTATGTATAAGGAGCTCGCTATGGTGCTACGCGTAGTATAGAGGGTCTCCGTGTAACAGTTTAATATTTGAATTTTCAAAATTCTAACGGTCGATCCGAACTGCTTAACATGATCTCCATATGAATTCATATGTACTCGCAAATCAAATTTTATATTTTTTAGAATTTTTTTATTATTTTTTGGATATGTAGAAAATCACTTAATATGATGGTATATAATTTTCAGATAAGTGATTTTCCTGTGTGCTATGGGAGTTTATTCGAAAAAATGACATATAAATATAACTAAAATAATATTTACAAGAGAAGCAGGGACAGGAGCCAGGAGCCAGGAGCCCACAATTTATCTGCATAGAAAATGTGGACCCATAAAAGACCTGTCATGATATAATTGGGGCCCAGTCTCCACCTCTTGCTATCATCACCATCCCTCTGTATTTTAGTACCACTTTCTTTTCTTTACAATTTTTTGTTATTCAAAAACAGTAGTCCCACTTCCTACCCTTTTCTATTCTTCTTGTTTTCTATTCAGCTATTCTTCTTGTTTATTTCTTTCTTTTTTTCTTTTTCTTTTTTCTCTTTATTTATTTAATATTTGGAAATAGCTCTCCTCAAGTATAAGGAAAAAAAAATGATAAAACACCCGGGAAAAGTTTATTTATTTAATTCTTCATTTATGAGTACCATCTCTGAACGGGCATTAGATAATGCAACTTTTAAAAAAATAATAAGAAGAAGAAACAAGTTTTCTGCCCGTTCTTTCACAATTAATTAATTTTGTAAAAAAAAATATTCTCCACTCATTCATCTGAATTCCTGTTGAGCAAAATGATGAATTATAATAGCTGTCTGAGTCAGATTTTCAAATTATGAGAATCAAACTTGAATAACATCAAATATATAAAAAATTTATGCTAAGAATTGAATTAATTTACGATACTCATAATATTTTACTTTAAATTATATAAAAATTTATATATAAGTACAAGAAAAAATTGATGTCATTTAACCCCATTCATTGTGCATAAGTCTGTTTTCCCGTTTATATCACAAATTACAATATTAATTTTAAGGTATTCTGATGTATGTGATTGCTAAGGGTAAAAATAATATGGATAATATCCGATTCGTATTTGATATAGAACAAAATTAGATGTGAATATAGATACAGATATAGTTTTATAATTCAATTATATGTATATGAATATATAGTTAATATATATTTAAAAAAAATATGTTATTCATTATTATAATTAGATAAATATTATGAACTTTAGTATGTTTTATAATAATTTTATATTTTTCTAATAAATATCTGATTTGTATCGATATTCGAAAAATTAAAAAATAATATGGATACGTCAAATGACAAACAAAAATAGAGTACCTGCGACGTTAAATAACTTTGCTGCTGGAGCGGCTTTGATTAGTAAAGAAAAATGTTGTTGTTCGCTATTTAACGTGGCAAACACTCTATTTATATCTGTCATTTATCATTGTGGCCGTGTCAAAAATAAAATTTTCATAAATTAATAGTTATTTAGTTTGTCATTTTTTTTATAAATAGTAAAAATAAAAATTTCGTCCTAGACTGATTGCTCTTCAGCTTCTTCTCACATAAAATTAAAACAATTAGATTATTTCTATAACTTGACATAAGGTATAAAATAACAATAACTTTTCCTTGAATAACTTGAATGGGATCACTTGACAATTTTTATGTCGCAGATCTGTGGCAATAATTTTTCAAATAAATTCAAATAGAATTGAAGATTAAACCTAGACATGTAGGTAGGTTGTTGGACATATAAAACAGACTAGCAATCAAATTTGATGCAATTTAAATTTTGTTTGAAGAACATTAATAAGCGTTAATTTCAAACCGCTTAACTTTTAAGTCATTTGATGTACGACAAAACATATAATAAATCTTACCATTGCAAGATTTATGACATGATATATGCTTCATATAGACCGTTCCTACATTTAGTAGATTTTAATTTTAATTTTTTTTTTACAAATTGTTAAGATTGTAAATATATATAATTATCAAGTGATCTCTCATCAATAATTTATATTGTTTCCTATCATAATTATTGGCTTCACTGATATGAAAGAGAGCTATATAATAACTTATTGCTTCTGAAAATAACAAAAATTGGTACAAAAAAAAAAAAAGAGAATAGAGATCTAATTACGTGCCGTATCGTGTCATACCATGATCAAGTCAAATTTATACGTATTGTGTCTAAATTTGAAATAAAATAGCTACAACTTATGAATAATCACAACACGTGACGTGTCCACACATTACTGATCACGTTTAGTCACATTTAACATTTTTTTTCATAATTTAGATTAGTTTATTAAAAATTTATACACGTGACTAGCACAATTATATAGCTGTCATTATCAAATCTTTTACGTGACATATCAAATTGTCCAAAAATAATCGTAATATGAGACACCCGAATTACGACACATAATCGGTACATGTGCCGTGACTTTTTTAATCCCTTTTAATCCCTACCAAAGAGGGTAAGGAAATATTTTGAGATATTTCTAATTCGTACCTCCTGATAAACTCAAATTTTGAGTTAAGATCTGGACCGTCCGATTGAGATCCACACTAACACTAATATTAAAGAGCTCCGTGTGCTATAGGTATGAATCAGATTGATCTGAAATTCTGATAGTACGATTCAGAAATTAACGCAGAGGACAGTGATTCCCCATATTTATTACCCCAACTTCTATAAGAATCTTGATTCACCTACTTTCAATTATAGATGCCACCAGCTCATCTACGCCTATAATTATGGCATTTATACCTTATTAATCAAAGCATTCATTGACAAATGAAATTAAATACACACTATTCTAACATCTCTTTCCATGATACCCACTTTGTCAAAAAGTTTCTACGCCTAAATCACTTTCGCTTGCCTATAGAAGCTAAGGTGCCATCACTAACAATACTTTTACTTGTTTGGAACTCTCTATACTGAAAAGATTATATAAAAAGCAAAGAAAATCTATGAAAAATATATTCTCTAATAAAAGCAATCTCCAAAGAGTTCTATTAAGTTTAATTTACACAAGTTAAGAAAACCAAACAATTATTAGTTTATTACACAATTTAACCAAATTCAAAGAATTGCCTATCCTAACAAAACTCTAAAAAAAAAAAAAAAAAAAAAAAAAAAAACAGAACAATTCCCTCAAAAAGGATCATTTTTTTCCCACTACTATACAGTTACAAAAATGCTCAATGCAGATCACATCAGAAGTCAATTATCTATCCTTCTAAACAAGAAAATAACACAAAATAAATTACATCTCTCACCAATTTCAGGTACCAATTCAAATGCTTTAACTTGTTTATGCAACGGCTCTAACAGCTGGTTGTTGAAATGAGATGCTCTTCTGAGATGGCAAAGCAAGCATGGCAGTGTGATCTAGAAAATCCTTCAATTCCACCACGGCCTCTAAAATTCTTCGTAGATCATCAGCACACAAGAACCCGGCTGCACCGACTCGCCTCACAGCATACACATAAATTGTCAAACACCCTTTTCTAAACTTAAACCGTGCCATCTCGCTACCCGTCAACCCTCGGATCAACTTTTTGTTTACATCACCAAGTGGTATCATGCTTGGCCAAAGTTGATCCACGGCTGATTTCATCGATTCTGATTCAAAAACAAATAGTACCACTTTTGATTTCTTGGTACCGAGGCCGAGTGTCAACGTGTGCCATGCATTGTGAGCGAGAATTGTGAAATTGGTGGGGAGGTATGTAGTGGTAGAAGGGAAGGGGAGACTAGAGCATTGAGAGAGATACGAAGGTTGAATATCAAGGAGGCGAAATAGCTCAAGAGGGGTGGCCCGCCGCACAGTGAAGGATTTGACGATGAATTGGCCGCCGAATCTGATTCCTTTCACCTCTTTGCTGGGCTTGAATTGAGGATCTGTGCTTGATTTGGATTTGGATTTGGATTTTTGTTTCTGAATTTTATTCTGATTTTTGGAGCTCTGTTCTGACATGGCTTCTATGGTTTGCTAGGGGGATACAATAGAAGAGAAAAATAGTGGGAAAGGGTGGTAGTTGAAGAGGGTCAAGGTTATAGAGAGAGACAGCTGGGAGAGAGCATGGAGAGAGAGAAATATGAGGTGGATTGTCAGATCCAACTAACTACTTGGTGTGGGTGTGTGTGTGTGTGTGTGACAGTGGGTCTTTTATTAGTGGTGAAACTGAAATATATCAAATTGATAGAAGGAATGATCTCCTCTCCTTGTCTATTCCACTGTTTGTATCTTTCCTTTGTTGTTTGTTGTTTGGATAAGTTTAGTGGGAAGAAGAGGTGTCAAAGAATCAAGTTATACACATCTGCTTTTATGCCTAGTGTACACCACCTACAAAAGAAGACAAAAGTTAGTTTCATGCTTAGACTCTTTTTTGAGGTTCTGATTTTGGAAAGTAATAAAGAGTTAGGCTAATATAATATTAGTGTTATTTAAAACGAAATAACACTACATGTTAAGTTTTTAGATCTACTTTAAAATTCATACAAAATAAAGTACTTGAACATTAAAAGCAGATATTACAAATTTTAAAACAGATTTAAGAGTTTAAGATGTGGTATTATTTAGTTTCAAATAACACTAATGTCATATTAGTCTAACTCATCAAATCCAAATTTTAATTATTTTGGGTTTTGACGAAATAGTAAAAATTCAACCCATCTTTTTTAAGCATATTTGCTTTAAGAGTATTATCAAATGTTTTATTTTTGTGTCTCTATCTTTATTAAACAAAGTTTAATTACTTAAAGTTTAATATTCAAATATTCAAATAAAATTATTAGATGATCTATATTATTTTTTTTTATAAAACAACAATAACAACCAAGTCTTTAGTCCCAAACAAAATAAGTTGGAGTATGCTAAAAGTGAAACCCAATCACAATCATAAAATAACTCTGCCTGTGTAGTTTCTGCACAGCTTGTCCAAAGCTCCACAAAGAGGGTCATGAAAAACGTGGCGAACCGATGATAGACTAATGGTCGAAAAACAACTATTCTCTTATGAAATAAAACCTATAAATATTATTTTTATATATACATATAAAATCATATCTAACGATATTATTCAAATATTCAAATAAATCATATTAAACGATATTATTTTAACAAATATATATTTAAAATGTTTAATATTAATAAAAGTGTAATAAATGATAAAAATAAATAAAAGCATTTAGATCCTCCTCTTACTTCAAATATGTAATTTTTGTCAACGTGACAATATGGATGTGCTTCATAATATGCAGAAAAACAACTTATTAAAGGAAAAGAAGGAATAATAATGGGGAAAATAAATTCTTCGAACAGTAAAATCTACACTCCAATTTAGAAGTGACATATTTTGCTAAAATCTACGTAACGCTCATCTCCGAACAATACTCATTCCCTTTCGTTTCTCTTCGCTCTCTTTCCAATTCTCCTATTCTGAAACATATGAGCTCATCACTCTCACCTCCACACAATGAATTTATCGTTCCTTTCCTCTATGTCCACGCCTGGAGCACAATCTAAAGATCTCGATTACTAAAAATGTAAACCATCTATTCTTCAAATAAAATAATGAGATTGAGGTAAGTGGTTTAGTGTTCTATGAACAATTTAATGGGTCCATATTGGTAATGCGCCGACAACTTCACCAACTTCTTTTCTTCCCGTACAATATTACTCAATTTACATCGGCTAATTTTAAACATGTCATACACCTCCACATGGAATGTTTTTTAGAAACTATAAGTAAAAAAAATAAATTTTACCAAACTAATTTGATAGTTTTGGTTTTTATAAAAACTATACGAACTGAGATATCATTTCGATCTGTAGTATTTTTTTTTCAGCCCAAATTATTGTTTCAGTCCGAATCGTTTTCACAGATTTTGGAAAACATTATATTATAAAACTTATGAAAATACTTGAGACTAAATTATCATTTTGGTTCTGAAAAAAAAAAGTTCGGACCAAAATGACATTTTAGTTTTTATAGTTTTTGTAAAAGACAGAATAATCATATTGGTTTAAAAAAAAAATTAAATTAATTATGGTTTATAAAAAAAAAACCCTACATGTGCCAACTTTTTATTTAAGAGAAACGAAATCGTTATTAATAGGAAAATAAAAAGGTGAATTTCGAAATTGAGGAAGGAAGACCGTTGTTTGTAAATCCAGCCCCTCTTGTACTTCTTTTGTCATATTGGGGATTCTTTTTAGTTCTTTTATTTAGAACGGTAATTTTCTACTATGACAATGAACGGTAATTTTCTTTTGATTGTTTAAATTGAAGATGAAGTTAGCTTATTTTATTTTATTTCTTCCCGTTTTGCTTTTGTATTTGATAATTTAATTCATCATTTAAATTAATCTTTCTGAAAAAAGAGAAATTAAGAAATAAATATCTATCTATGACAATGAACTCTCATAGAATATGCTGAAATTTTTATTTATACCATAATAAAAAAATTTAACTAAAAACACCTCAAATTATGAGGATTTTCAAAAACACCTGGG
Organism: Carex pumila; assembly: GCA_033356055.1. Taxonomy (NCBI): domain Eukaryota; kingdom Viridiplantae; phylum Streptophyta; class Magnoliopsida; order Poales; family Cyperaceae; genus Carex; species Carex pumila. Next base: position 87,120 of record JARJHM010000466.1, on the reverse strand, counting down.
CAGCCAAATCGATCTACAACTCCATTTTCTTTTTTCTTTTTTGGGGGGGGGGGGGGGGGGGGGGGATGATTGGCTTGAAGACCTCTCAAAAACCTAAATATATTTAATATCATGGTACATTTTTGGATATTTGGAGGGATGCCAAGCCAATCTGCGTTCCCTCTCCCTCCCTCAAGAATGAGGTCACAGATTAATTTGATGGTCCGAGTATTTTTCGAAATCTCCACATGATTTTCTTGGTTTATTATTTTTTGAATGTATAAATAAAAATTTCGGTAGAATATGTGAAGTTGTGCACTAAATTAATTCGCTTGAAAAAGTAATTTAATTTATTTTGTGTCAACTCCATCTTCTCTTTTACAACTCATTTAAAACTTTAAGTTTGTAAATCATGTTTGATTAAAGTACTGGGTCAGGGCATTTAAAATGCGGTCCAACCTCTAGAATACTAGCAATTGTAAGTTAGGAAATCATATTCTAAATCAAATATAAGAAAGAAAATAAATGATCCCCATTAAAGATGCATGATTTATGATTTTAGACTGAAGAATGGAAAGGCAATTGAATTTCTCTCTATGATGATTTGGCATAGTTAATGAAATTTTTTTATATATTTTGTTATACGTGGCACTCAAACTAAGTTAATATTGTCATATTATTTACTAAAATTTACAGTAAAATTTAATCTTTTGGAAAAAAATATTCAAAGGAAAAAATATTTATTGCAAGATAGGGTTTGCAAAAATCAGCATTCCTTAATCTTGAAATTCGTCCTTTATTTTTCTAGATATATTTATTACGATATTTCAGTTTCCGTATTTCTCTATGATTACTATTTTCAAAAGTATGATCTTTTCTTTGATAACAAAATATTTGTTTTTCCTAAAAAAACATGATTGTCAGCATGATGAGATTCTATTAATATATCAGATTCCAGTACCAGAATTAAAATGTTAGGCATTGTGTTAATGACCAACTGGTTGGCATACTGATGAAAGGCACAAATCAGATTACCAGTCATGACTGGTACAAGGTACTAGTGTAGTGTGTAGTGTGTACCAGTATCAGCTATAATAGAAAAACCTTAATAAAGGACATAAATTTCTTTCTTGACTTGAAAGAATTCTGTTTGAGAAAAAGATCATTTGCAAAAGAGACACCACACCTGCTGTTATGACTTCACACCAAATCAATTTCTTGAGGATTTGACAATAAAATAAATTGAGTTTCTCAACAAATGATATGACTAATCTCATCAATCCACTTTACAGAATAGATTCTCTCTTGTTTAATTTTAATCCAAAAATGTATGAAAAGGATCGGAGGATATGAGCAACAATGTATGAAAATTCAAGAAAAAAATTAAGAGAAAGAAACAGCACATACTTGTCATGAAATTCAACAGGTTGTCTCTCTTGGGATTTCTCTCGAACAGCTTGGCTTCACAAAGGAATCAACTCGATTCCGCTAGTAGAACATCAAATTTAAACAAGCTAATACAAAGGCGTTGATTTTAGTATGCTTCCGTGAAGAGAAGAGGTCGCCGGAGAAGAGGCCGAAATGAGAAACCTAGCAGTCAACGGAAGTAACATGGACACGTGGCAAACGTGCATTGGCCGTAGAAACCTACGAACAGGCAATGCTGGTTAAATTTTGAAGTTTTTTTTCCATCAGATAAAAACATGATAGACTTTTTCATCAATGTTGCGTTGACATTTAAATCTTTTTAGTTTATGATAGACTGTTATATAATAAGTAATAAATAATTCTACCGTTACTCTTTTGTTTAAATTCTTTAAAGCTACGTGTCGGACACTCGGATTTAGAATTCGTAGGGCATTATTACCCGCTACACCTGTTGCTGCACCTCTACTGCCGTAGACTTGTCAGCTAACCGGTCTCAGACAGAAGGAAAAAAAAAGAGAGCAATTCCACCATAATTTTTTCTCCTCTTACGATGACCAAACTGTTCGATCTGATGCAACGAACAATTAAAACTCAACCCATACAAAATCCAGCCTCATTTCTAGGCGATCTCACCTCAGCATACATCCAACGTCACCGCTTGATTCCCGCTTTGTTTTACATGCATCGATCTCTTCAATCAAATCTCAACCCAGACCCCACCACCTTAAACACTCTCCTCCAATCTCTACTCAATTCAGGTCTCTTCTCAGAATCTCACCATCTCTTCACCACAGCCCTCGAATTCAGCAATCCATTGGATAATCATACTTTTGGTATAATGGTTCGTGCATTCTGTGAAAATGGGTTGATTGCAAATGCCATGTGTTTGTTGTGTCGAATGCAGAAATCTGGTTATACATTAAATGTGGTTGTTTTCACGAGTTTGATTCATGGGTGTTTTCAAGATGGCAACTCAGTGGCAGCTAGATGTTTATTTGATCAAATGGTGCAAGTAGGTTTGGTTCCCAATGAATTTACTTATACTGTCATGATAAATGGTTTTTTCAAAATTGGTCTTAGGCAAGATGCATTTGAATTATACGAAGAAATGTTGAGAAATGGTCTTATGCCCACTCTCCATACATATAATGTTCTATTAAATGTGTGGTGTAAAAGTGGCCATTTAGATCTTGCTCGTAAGCTGTTCGATGAATTGCTTGAGAGAGGTGTTTCCTGTAATGTTGTTACGTATAATATATTGATTGGCGGTTTTTGCCGACGCAAGAAGATGAAAGATGCAAGTGGATTGTTGGATTGTATGAATAGAGATGGAATTAAACCAACATTGGTTACATTTAATCTCCTTATTGATGGATATGGTAAAGCGAGTATGATGTCAAATGCTTTGAAGATGTTAGAGAAGATGAAAACAAATGGAATTTTACCAAGTGTGATAACTTACAACACACTTCTTGCTGGATTTGCTCGTGGCAAAGATATAGTAAAAACTGCAAGTATATATAGAGAGATGAAGGAAAGAGGTCTGACTCCTACTAAAGTGACATGTACAATTTTAATTGATGCTTTTGTAAAGGGAAATGACCTGGCAAGTGCCTTTAGGGTCTATAGTTCAATGAAAAGAGATGGTTTAGAACCGGATACTTATACTTATAGTCCTTTGATCCAAGGATTGTGTGCAGAAGGAAATATGAAGGATGCACATAAACTGTTTGATGAAATGCTTGAGAAGGGATTTAAACCAAACAATCTGGTTTATGATACCATGATTTGTGGCTATTGTAGAGAAGGAACTTCGCATAGAGCGCAAAGGTTGCTCAAGGAGATGAGAAAAAATGGATTGGAACCGAGTGCTGCTAGTTATGGTCTAACCATTTGTACTTTATGTAATGAAGGGAAGGCACAAGAAGGTGAGTTTATACTAGATGACATGGTAGCATGCGGCCTAGAACCGTGCAGCTCAGTTAGGAAAGCGGTATCTGATGCAAAACTAATGATCTCTGTTGGCCAAGTACCTCTTGACAGATCTTCTAATGAGCATTAGTGCTAGTTGTTTTACTTGGCATCTGATAACACAATTTATGTTCAATGGGTGGCACAATTTATATTCTGATATTCTGGTTTGGTTGTTACAAGTATTATCAAATGTTCTACACATGTGCAGAGATTACTTTGAATTAGTTGAGCACCTTTTCAATCCATGCCCTTACTATAGTGTAGTACTGATGAAGGCTCTGACGATAATTATACCAGTTCACTGCCACTGTCTGGTACACCCTCTTCTCCGCCTCTACTCAACAGACTATCCACCTCTCTAAGCTTCCTACATCAATTAGACATTAATTGTCCAACATTTTTTCCATTTCAAGAGAGAAGTTCAGAAAAAATTTCGGAGGAACCAGCACTGCAGCTGATCAATGTGTCTTAGAAATACTGGAGTGTGATCTCCGACGACTCTACATAGGGAGAAATTTGCGTCCGACGCATATCAGGCTCAAATTTGAGTGTGATGGATTCCTCTACCGTCCAATCCACTTTAAAATTCATGTGTGTTAGATTGACATGAATCTTGAAGTAGACACGCACAGATATTGAAGCAATGCACACAAATCTTTGAGTCTGATGGGCGTCGGACGCAACCCGCATGCTTCTAGATACAGCGATATATTACAATTTTACTGAGATGTAGCCTTTCATGTACTGATGCTGTTCTTTGGCTTCTTTTTTTTTTTTTTTTTTTCACTATCTCAACAATCCTTGAGTGTTTTTTTGAGTAAAAATGAGGGTCATGCCCACATTTATATTGAAAAGAAAATCCTTGAGTTTTTGTTTTTGTAGAGCTTTTATATTGTCAAAAGATACAGGAGCCATCCCTTATTTTTAATTCTCCATTTTATTGAAAAACGTTAATAAAATAACAAATGTCAAATGTGCAATTTGATCGAAAAAAAAGGTATCCTACTTTTATTGTTGTAATAGAAATATTAATAGAATGATAGTAAAGATTGTTTAGTATAAAAAAATAAAGATTGCCAAATTTTTGTTGGTCAATTTTCCACGCATGGATAACAGCCACAAAATATGGCATTTTTTTTTACAAAATTAAACAGATCTGGCCATTTTTTTACGATGCATTAATCAATATTGAACCAAAATATGACATTATTATTAGGGATAAGATTGATAAAAACGCAAAAGAATTGTGTCAGGCTGAAAATTATAATTCATGAGCTCAAAATAGCTCCTCCAATGAAAGATGATGTAGCTATTCAGGCAAAATTCTGGTTCTCTTAAAAATTTAAATTATGGAACATGGTTTCCTAAATTGAGTGAATAGAAAAAAAAATGAAAATACACTTGATAAGCAACCACAACAAGCAATCAAAAACAAAAGAGAAAAATAAAAGGAGAGAAAGAAGATTTTACGTGAAATTCTTTGTGAAAAAAAACCACCGTTATTACTCGATTTCTTTTTTGTTTTTTTGCAAAGGGCAGGAAATGACTTGTTCCGTGCGGTTTCTCTTGAAAAGAATTCTGAAATCGCTATTTTCATGGATCACCCTTGGAAAAAGATCCTTGCAAATGGACGGAAATATTAAGTGTTTCCATAGATGCTGTACTTTTTTCATGAGCTTGCCCTTAAAAAAAGCATGCATGAAATTATACTTCCGCACACTTTTTAAAATATGAGAAAATTATCAAGTCAATAATACTTTCTCACACACTTATAGAATTCTCATACACAAATATTGAGAGATTATCAAGTGTATATTGATAAAATAGAACAAGAGAGGAAAACAAAAACACACTTAAGAATGATAGCTTAAAGAGAATGATTAGTTCTAAGAGGAGATCGAGGTTGTTCTTGGAGAGGACACTTAGCAACATACAAGTAACCTTGTGTAATCACTCTCTTCAGCCTTCTCTTAACGCAGGCCAAAGCCCATCTTTTGTTTAGTCTTCACATCATATAAACATCTGAATCTGTTTGGTTGATGCAGGATAGTATGGGATGCAGTGGCGGATCCAGAGAGTTTAGGAGTAAGTAGATGTTTATTTATGGATTATGATTTTTTTTTAAGTTCAGAAGTATCTTATACTTGTGCCTATTTAATTAATGCATGATAATACATGATTCAGTGGCTGGTCCAAAGAGGCTCAGGAGTAGTTAAGTGTTTACTCTTGAATTATGAATTTTTTAGGTTCAATAGCATTTTATACTTGTGCTTACTCCTGAATAGAAAAACTGTCTACTCTTGAATTTAATTCATGACCTAACAAAAGAAAATCAAGCCAAATTGGTTCATGGAAAAAAAAGAAAAAAAAGAAAGATTTGCTCCGATTCTCTTCTCTGCTCAGAAAAATTGTTGATTTTCTAAAAAAAAAGAGGAGATTCGCTACTCCACTTTAGTTTGCCAATAGAAAAATATAATACAATTAATTTGCATTACCAGAAGTAAGAAAGGATTTTGTATTGCCATCGCTCATTTTGCTCAAGATGGATCTCTGCCCCGACTCTTCTCCTTTTCCTTCCCTGACATTGACTCTTAATTTCCTTCTGATTCTTCTTTGGTAAATGATCAATTTCTAATTTTTTTTTTCTGATTTGTGAATTATGATTAATTTGATAATTTGGTAAATAACTGAGAACTTTTAAGGACTTCTTGATAGTTTGGTAATCTGGTAATATGTTAATTTTGTCAAGTACTTTAATTTGGTAATTTAGTACTTTGATAATTAATCTTGATCTTAAATTCTACATTTTAGATTATTAAAATTAGGTAATTTGACAACAAGAATTCAATGAAGATCAATTTTCAAATTGTCTTGACTTGACTTTAACATGCTAGGTATTATTGACTTGACTTTAACATGCTAGGTATTACTGTATTTGTTGTTTTTTTTTATATTTAAAAGAATATTATTATTACAATTTTTAATATTTTGGATGAAATTACTTCAGTATTTGTGTCGATTTCTGACCAATTACCTTGAATCCGTCCCATGTGTCGTATATGAATATGGGATCTTAAAACTCAATTTTAAAAAGTTCACGAGTAAAAACATGGGGATTTATACGGAAATGAATTCTTTGATTAAATTGTGGGGATTATTATCATAGAAAATTATAAACTCTAGATTGTATGTTATATCTTCATTTCCGTGGTGGTGTTATTTCTTCATTAAAAGTTGTTGAAATATTACTGTGCTAAATAATTTAGCTTTATTCTAAACTTTAGATTGTATGTGATTAATGCTCTTGGCCTGTGGAAACAAAATTAATGAAGTCTAAGTGAATATTAAATTTCCCATGAAAAATTGAAAATGCTGATGTAGCCTGGGCAGATCAATCCAATTTTCTTTATATAACAATCAACCCAACACCTCTTTATTAAAATTATATCTCACTGGGTTAAATTTTCATCTAATTTCCATGAAAAATTGGTGATCTGAATCAGTGTTGTAAAAAATGTTTGTTTAAGCCGATTAGTCATTGGCAACAACCAAACTATTATGAATTTTTTGATTAATCAGCCGATTATTCTGATTATTCTCGATTATTTCTAATTAATTGCTTGACGATACTCTATCCGTCCGATAACTGTATACTGTTATTTACAACACTGATCTGAACATGCCCTTAGGTAGAGTGATTAAGTCTTCTTGGAATGATTGACATATTTTTTTTATAGCCTGAACTATATTTGTAAATTTTTTGCTATAGAGAAAATATCCATTGCTAAATATAACCCAACGGTAAATTTAGTTTACTAAATTATTTAACGAGAAATAAGTCAAAGATTTATTGTGTAATAATTAGAGTAAGATTAGATTTTGTTCCTTTTTGGACAAAAATGGAATAAATTTAAAAAGAAAATAAAGGAGAAATATAATATTCTTAAAAGTAAGATTAGATTTTGTTCCTTTCGCTGATCAAACCGTAATTAGCAGTTTGCTAAATTAGTCGCTGTCGCAACGTTACATTAAAACCCTCGATTCCGATCTGACGGCTGAAATGAAACCGCCAAAGGATTAACGGTTGGCAACGCCTCGCCATAAAATGTTGAGGGAAGACAGAAGAGTGCCGTTTGAGGTTCAAAACCTCTTTTCCGTGTGCAAACATCAGCTGCGCCGTTAGTGACCGTTTCCCACCTTCTACACCTCTTCCAATACCTGTTGTTGAATGAACTTGGATCATCATTAAGAGTATACACCTTTATACATCATGATTATCTAAGAAACTGTTAGTACATCATTAGAGTATTTACATTTCTGAAACTATTAGTTTTTAATCTGATGTGATAATTTCTAATTCAATTTCAAAAATATGAGAGAGTTTCTTATTTAGAAACTATACAGTAAAGTTTCTTATTAAGAAACTGTTTATAAACTTGATGCTAAGCAAATAATTTGCTCAAATTATTTATTTTTTTTAGTTTATTGTTGACAAGACTTAATAGAAATTTTAAAATTAATTTTAGAAATATAAAGAATTAGAAACTTTAGAGATCTTAATTTCTAAAAAAATTAACAGTTATTTAAAAAACTCGGTTGAATTTCAGGAATGTGGAATGTAGATACTCTAATATTACAGATTTAAGTTGTAAATAACCGACCAATAATGGTGCATCTCGATAACTAATCGAAATTAAGGAATCATCATGCATTAAAATCAGACATTGAGATTGCAGCAGCAGTTACTGCAGTGCAAAAAATGAAAAATTAAACCTGGTCTACGGAACTTATTCTCCTTTTTCCCAAGGGACAACTTGGCGAGTCACCCCTTCGAAAACCTTATCCAATGTCTTACGTCTTTATCTATACCTGTGAGGCGGATCGATTTAAATAATGTTTAAAACTGATACAGGAACAATACATAGAAATGGATACATAAAATTTTTCCTTCCGTTTCGCGCCGTCATTGTGTCCTTTTCTGTGTTGGTTTCGATCCTTCCCTATAAAAACAAAAGGCAAAAATAATAAAAACAAGAAAAAGAAAATAATACTCTCTCCCATCATCTTCTCTCAACCCTTTTCTACAACGGGCGAGGTTATTTGAACGCCTCCTCCTCTATCGACAGAAATAAGAGAGGAAAAAGAGAGAAAATAAACCTTTCTTCAATTTTAGGGTTTCAATTCCTTTCTTCTCCAATTCGCGCCATACGAACGATTAATCCGTGGATCCCTTCCTTAATCGGTCGAATTTGTTTGTTTCACGAGATCTCGTCTCTTTCAACCGCCGCTGAATTTTTTATTTGCTCTTTCATCCTACTCGGTTCGGTTATTTTCGATCTACAGTTGTTCAAGCGGAAGGTTTGTTCTTCTTTTCCCTTTGATTTTTGTTGTTCTAGAGCAGTTATTTAATATTTCTTGAGTTAGCCGTTAGAATATTTTCTTTTGACGTGTTGTTCACCCAATTTGTTCCGGATCTGATTGTAGGGTTTAGGGGCATGGAGTTGTAGTTTTCTAAAGAATAATAGGAGGTTTGGGTGATGGATACTCCGAGATTAGAAAGCAGTTGCGTGGAGAACAAGCAACTAACAGCTGCTTCGAGCTCTTCTCTATCTGAGGGTAGCTATGGATTTGCTAAGATGTCCCCAGCTGTTTCTAGCCCTGTAAATTCGACCCCCTCACACAAGTAACTCTAATCTCACTTGATTTGTTTCAACTATCCCTTTCTCTTATTCCCCTTTTAGATATGGCTCTGGATTGTGCTTACCAGTGGTAGTAGGCTAATAGCCAATGTTATTTAATGAATATGCCCCAATCTTCTATTTAATATGTTGGATACTGGTTACGATTGATAATGGCTTTACTAAATAATTATAGTTTATCTGATGAATAGATCCCAATAAAGATTTATCTTTTTTCATTGGGTTTTTTTCTTTTATATACCTGTTACTCTGAAATACCAGTTTAATCATAAATCCCATACATGGCTTAGTTTGAAATATACAGCAAAAAAAAAAATGGAGGAAAATTTTATAAACAGGGTTCGATGATTTGTTCTTGATGGTCAATCAACCTGTAGTTATTGTGTATGCAAAATCTTTTAATGTTTACATTCATTTATAAGCTTGGTTTTGGTAAGAGTTTGTACCTAATTATAAATTCTTACTTGTGTAGACGAACCAGTGGACCAATTAGGCGAGCAAAGGGTGGATGGACACCTGCCGAGGTTAGTATATCACACTTTCTTTATTTATTTATGTAATGTGTGTATTCCGCCCCTGTAAATGGTCATTTCTTGTTTTACTGCTGGCTAAGCCTTCATTAATTAATCCAGGATGCGACATTAAGGCAAGCAGTTGAATTGAACAAGGGAAAATGTTGGAAGAAAATAGGTAATATCCATTTTGACAAACGTAATACTATTTTAGTTGCATTTTACACATGTTAGCTTATGGTTTCAATTACTTCTTCATTTGGACAATGGATATTGAGGTCTTCTAATTGATAATAAGCTGAAACCTCAACTTATATGTGATTTACAGTAATATACGGGTTTCCTAATGCTGTTAGTTTGTGCAAATTATGCTTAATTACATCACTTGTACAATTGAAGCTCTATGAAGTCGAGCCTGACTTGACCCTCATTTGTGCATGTCTTAGTCTGGTAAAGTGGTAATTGGTATTAACCCCAACCTCAAGGAGTAGGTATTCATATGGAAATATACATGTTTCCTTATTAGTTTGTGCAAATTAGGCTCAATTAGCCTCAAATCAGACTTAAAACTGTAAGTACATACTGGAAGAAGACCTACTGAATGGGCACTGAAATCAGTTCTGCAAATTATGTAGATATGATGCCTAGCTTTGGAAGATGGGTTTATTCTGTGATTAAGACAAGACTTGATTTGTGTTTTTTCTCTTGAGGAAACTTGTAGTGTTAAATTATTGAAGGGTTCATTATATGTAACTTTTTTTTTGCAGCATCAAATTTCCCTGATAGAACTGAGGTGCAATGCCTTCATCGGTGGCAAAAGGTTCTCAATCCCGAGCTTATTAAAGGCCCTTGGAATCGTGAGGTTTGTTTCTTATTAAAAAATTCATCATTGATTTTACTGGTACAAATCTGTGTGTGATCTTTCTTTTTCGTGCTTTTTTATTAGGAAGATGAAAAAATAATAGAGCTTGTGGAGAAGTATGGCCCTACAAAATGGTCAGTTATAGCAAAGCAATTGCCCGGACGAATTGGAAAGCAGTGCCGTGAGAGGTATGGAACTTACTATATTCTGGTTAGCCTTTTTTCTTTCTAAAAAAAAAATTATGTTATACTGTGAAGTGTTTGTAAAATAGGATGTTTAATTTCCATCTTTTTGTTGAACTTTTAGATGGCACAATCATTTAAATCCTGAGATAAGGAAAGATGCTTGGACTGCAGATGAAGAACTTCAATTGATTAATGCTCATCGTTTGCATGGCAACAAATGGGCCGAAATTGCCAAGCTTATGCCTGGGAGGTTTGCTCTCTCTCTGACTCTCTCATTATCAAAGTGCCAAATTTTGTTTCCGTGAAGAAGCTTTTTTAAACATGTTATCTAGAAAGAATTATAGGGACCCCAAGTTACTGAGAAGGTTTACTTCATTTTCGATTTGTACTAGTACCAGTACAGGTGGCAGATGCTATTCTTAAAAATTGATGGACATAACACATAACATGTTTTATACAAATACAATTAGACAACCTGAGAATATGACTTGCAACAATAAGGAAAATAACATGTGCAATAAGGCATTTATATTAATATTTCCAGGACTGACAATTCAATAAAGAACCACTGGAACAGCTCGTTGAAGAAAAGGATAGAGATCTTTGACAAAACAGGGGAACTCCCTCCAACCCCTGTTGTAAAACCGTCTTCTTCTCTTTCTGCAAAAGAGATCATTAGGCCAAGTCCTTCCACAAAATTATCTTTGGTTCTCACCACCCAAGAAACCCCCAAGCCCATCTCAAACCCTACATCCTCTGCCACACCTCTCTCTAGTCACCTCCTCCCACCTAAAGCACCAGTCACCTCACCAATCAAATCTCACACCATGGATTTGGAGGAAAACCAAGAGGCCTCCTCAGATGGTACCAAAGGAGATGAGACTGGTACAGTTCCAGAGGTTCCAACAGAAAATGCACAAATTGAAAACGATTGTTATGATGACCCAGCTACACTAGGTTCTCTATGCTATGTGCCACCTCTCATGGGAACTACACAATTTCATCTCTTCTCAGAAGTGGTCCCACTGCCTGATGAGAATACCTCCCCGAAAGACGCCCTAATAACAATTCACTCCATTCTACGTAGCGCAGCTAAGACATTTCCACATACGCCCTCGATTCTTCGAAAAAGGAGAAGGGAGAATACACCCACATCAAATACGCCAGTATCTAGTGAGCCATGCGATACCCCAGGAGAAGGTGAATTGGAGGAGGGCGAGGATGGTAAATTTGTGTCTCCTCCGTATAGGTTACGGACCACAAAACGGAGAGCGGTGATAAGATCGGTGGAGAAGATGCTTGATTTTTCATCTGACGAGGCTACTAACAATAATGATGTCAGCAGTGGTCCTTGCACTACTAATGAAGCAGTTATTGACGTGAGCTAGTAATAATGTGATGTTCTCAGGTACTTTACGGAATTAAATATTTTAGCCTAAATTAGGCACTGAGACTGCTACAACACTGTTATGCTGAAAGGTCATTTAGAAAATAAAATTACTAATGAAGCAGTTATTGACGTGAGCTAGTAATAATGTGATGTTCTCAGGTACTTTATGGAATTAAATATTTTAGCCTAAATTAGGCACTGAGACTGCTACAACACTGTTATACTGAAAGATCATTTAGAAAATAAAATCGTTATACAATATAGTACAAAAACAAAAGTAAAAGAAACTTCATTAATAAGATCCTGAAACCTTGATTGGTGCTGTTTTTAGATGCATGCGTATCAAGTTCTCTTATTTTTGCGCTTATCTTTTTGCAAAGCAAACTTTTAGCAAGTTGCGAGTAACTATTTTTTTTTAATAAATATACAGACTGCAGTCAAAGCGCATGTATCAGTTATGAGTTAGTTTTTAATTAATTTAATTGTTCATATGTTTTTTTTTCAGGTAATATGAAGACCAGTGTTGGTTCGTTCTGCGTTTGCGTTGGACATCATTGCTACATTCTGTTGCTGTATCAAGCCTGTAGTTAAAAAGACTTGTTGAAAAAGAAACTCTGCAAATAAGTAGAGAAAACAAAACAGAAAAATAATACAAAGAATATAAAAGCAAAGAAAGAGAGAGAGAGAGAACCAAAGAATGGTGAGTTGGTCTCTTATTGTTGTAGACCTTTTTGTCGTTTTTTCTATTCTTCTTTTTGTGGAAGTACATTTGTTGCAAAAGGCTGTATTGTTGTTGTACATAAAAATGGTCAATCTAGGATCTCTAGTGAGCTAAACTAGAGTTTTGCTTAGCATTGTGCTAAATTATTTATCTTCTTTTTTATTTAGCGGTTTACTTAAATTAACTTGTGTTACTTTCTTATGTTGAATTTTATTTTATTTTTATCCCATTTTTTAGTTGCAAAAAGAGGGATATTATCCAAGAAGCCTCTTTGCAACTTGATCGCGCAAAAATAGAATGAGGCATAAGCAATATCGTTGTAATGTGAATTTGGTATCAAATTTGTTCGAATTTTTTTAAGCTCGTATATTTCTACTATTTAAAAAAATCAAGATTAACACAACCAACGACATGGAATTACCATGAAGCTGAATCTGAAGCCGTTCGTCTGCTTCAGGATCCGTGCTAAGTGTTTCCTGACGCAGATGAGCGACTGAGATGCATCCAACGATAACCAGGTAACTGAGGTACAGGCTCCCGGTCAATTTCTGGGATCCGTATTCTCCCAGGTACCTCACTCAAAACAATTGAAATGGACGGTCCAGATTTACTCTCAGCCGGTGCCGACTCGGAATGACTTGGAGGCAGTATTAATTGTGTTTGGAGATTCGTGCCAATATTAAATTACCAAATTTTGAGCCGTCCAATTCAATTGTACTTAGTGAGGTAACCAGAGGGGATGTGAATTCCAAATGGATAGAGATGGAAGAGAGGGCCCTGGCTTTGGTTCTCTCGTAAAGTGTGAAAGAGCATCAAGCCATCAACAAGTATGTAGCCAATAGAGTCAGACTCGATTCACACAGTCCTACACTGAGAGAAACACAGAAAAACCTCAAATCTTTTCTTCCCTTCCGGACGATTCCCGTTGCGCACTTGCGCTTGGAATTCGGATCCTAAAGTAACCCAAATTTTGGGTTTGGATCTAGACGGTTAGATCTGTTTTGGCACGAATATTAATGACCCCGTGCATTTCAGCTCGAGAAGGATTGGCCCGGATTCTGATTGGACGGTTCGAAAGCAAACTCAAAACATGGGTTACTAGAGTATCCGGACCTTGCGCTTGTGCTTTTATAAATCCTGCTACTGATCAAACTTACCTCACTAGTTACAACCATGGCGAGAAAGTTCTTCGTCGGAGGCAATTGGAAATGCGTACCTCTATCTCTCTCTCTCAATTGAAGAATTGTAATTTTGTTTTTGCTTTATTTTTTTTATTTTCAGAATGGAACAATCGATGATGTGAAGAAGCTTGTTAAAACACTTAATGAAGTAGAGGTGCCATCACATTTTAATGATATCTCATTTTAATATAGATATCATATTAAATAGTTTGGATCAACAATTTTGTAAAATACTTAATAAATAATAATAAAAATTTCAAAAAAATATAAAATTTGGTCTCCAAGCACATATTAATATGGAAAACAAGATGAACGGTTCGGATCGACCGTTTGAATTTTGAAAAGTCGAATTTGAACCGTATGTATTTTGGTCCATATACATTCGAATGCACATTAGTCACTCATTCTCTCTCTCTTGATATATATAGGATTTGGCTACTGTGCTACGGCTCAATATTTGAGTTTTCAAAATCCTAACGGTTGATTCAAACCGTTCATCTTGTTCTCCATATTAATATGTGTTTGGAGACCAAGTTTTACATGTTTTGAAAATTCTTTACTATTTTTTTGGATTTATTGAACGTTTTCCACTACAAACATGCATCCGTTAAGAATATGCATGACAGTTGGACCACCGTCACCGATTAATCGGCCGTCATACGCCTTTTTTACAATACTGGTGTAAACTTTAACAAATGAAATAAAAATCAGGTCTCAATTTTTTTGTTAAACATATATATTTCAACAATTCAAGTTCTTCATGCATGTACAACAATAACATAATTAAAGGGCAAAATTGTGTACGTAAATAACATCTAAGGTTTTAAATCACAATTCACATAATGTTGCAGAGGGTTAAAATAAATATTACGAATGTCAAAGGTAATACAAATGTTATACGTTTATTTTTTTAGTTAAAATGTAAATATTAATTGAGGTATACAAATTACAACAAAAAGAATTAAAAAAAATTTCATAATAATTTTTAAATAATTGTAGTTAATAGTTAATTTATATAAAGGAAATTAATATAGGTTAAAAGACCAGTTTTAGCCACACAATAACAAATTAAACTTAAGTATCTCCATTATATATATAACAAACCACTATAACACTACCGTGGTGATAGCTATATTTTTCCAAAATTTGTTGGGATATTGTTTTGTTTGGCCTTAAAAAACAATGGAAATTTAATTATTTGGGGTTTAGTTAGAACGGTATGAAAACACTCATGAAAAGTACTTAACGTTTACTTGTTTGCTCAAAATGTAATCAGCGCCTTCAAAGAGAAGTTGTAGAGAAGATCAGAACAGAAGGGAATATTGGGCAAAGCTTAATATAGAATTGCTTCATCTAATATCAAATAAAATATCAATTTATCAGATTTCGACCACCTAATACTATCAAATACATCTCAATTATACTTCCTCAAGCAGCTGTGTTTGGGTACTACAAAGGAAGGATATTTGCATCAATTGGAGTAAGTAAAGTCACTTGGGTTTATGACGCTCTAACTGGAACCAAGACAAGCATAGAGATACCGAATCCGCGTACGAATGTTACGTTTTTTACTTCTTGATTAATGCAATGGGAGATCTTCTTGGAGTGGTGATGATATACGGCGACGAACATTTTCTTGGTGAACATTTGGTATCATTTTTGAGGTGTATCGATTGGAGCATACAGATGATTTTGGTTGTTGCCAATGGTCTAAATTAAATGGGATTTGGGAATCGAATTCTCTTGCAGGATTATAAATATGGTTTTTGTTTGAGGGCCAATGATTTCAAGGGACTCAGTGGAAATTATATCTACTTCAAAAAGTTACATTGGTCTCATGGAACATAGAACATGGGACTATAGAAGAGCTGGTCCCCTATGGTTTGTGACAAGTTTATGCCAACTTTAGGGCGTGCTCCAGACAGGGGCATGCAGAGGAAGGGGAAGGACGAAATTACTGTGCGGAGGTGAGCGCACACCAAATTGGATCTGATCGGACGAGTTTACTTGCTTTAGGAGGAGAAAATCAGAGAGGGGTGAAGGGGAGAAAACACTGTTTGGAGGTGAGCTCTGTATTCAGTTTTGACAAAACCGTTACTTCCCAAATTGGAGTGTACAGATTACTGTTTGGAGAGGAGCTTTCATTCTGTCTCCTCCCTTCCCTTCCCTTTCCTTTAGTGAAGTTTTACTCCTAATTTGTGAGCACAGCCTTAGCAACTACACAATTGTTTCATATTCATTTTTATTTTATTATAATGTAAGTGTTCTTGCACTATTGTTTTTTAAATTGATCATGTAGATGACATAAATTTATACAAGGCTTAATATTCGATCGAGTGTTGAACTTAAAATCTCCCACATAGAGATATTATTTTTGTTACTAGATCAAAAACTGATTCTCGATAATTTATGTTGTATAAATCTCAATACCCACAGTTAGTAGATTTTCTTATGTTGGTTGCTAATTACCCACAACCTTGTTAAGATGGACATTCTTCCAAAAATATGTCAATCTCTCATTATATTTATATATTCTCACTCTCTAACTCTCATAAGTTTCATCTTCTTGTTTTTTTTAGAATTTTCATATTTTGATGGTACGAAATGTGTTTGTTAATCGTTTAATACATCCTAAAATCAAATTAAGTCAAAGGATTAATGATGTATTTATATTGTTTAGTTGTTTCTACCATCCTTGATGATACTTGTTGCAGTTTTGTACTATCTTAATTTATCAACATTAATTTAATCAAAAGTACGAAACACTAGTGGAAAAATAGCAATCATATCTGACATAGTCATAGTTGTAAGATTCACAAATTATTCGTAAATTAAACCCGAATAATTTTCTTTGGTGATGCCGAATCGAACTCCGAATTATTTGCGAATTTTACAAAGCTTTTTAGAATTTTTTGAATTATTTACAATTTTTTTGAATTATTTACAAATTTTTCTCATAACATTTTTTTTTGCTCTCTTACAAGACTAAGATCTCTGATCTAGATAATTCCAAATCATTTTCGAATTATACTTGAATTATTTCCGAATTACAAACTTTTGAGAATTTATTTATTATTTCTGAATTATACCCGATTTTTTTTATATATATTTTAGAGAATTTAATAACTGATCAGGTTTACTTTTGAGAATTATTTTGTACAGTGACCGCTGCAAATAATCAACACTCAACAATTCAAATTAATCATATTATATCAAAATATCACACTAATCAAAGTATCAAATTTACAAAATCAAAGTATTTTTCATTATTCAACCCTCTTCAAAATCTGATTGTTTGATCATTTTTTTTTGTATGCTTCTATCTCCAATTACTCGATTAAGAGGCAAAAAAATACAGAAAAGTAATGTCAGTTCACTGTTTTTTTTTTAATAAAATGAGCTTAGTACAAACTTCGATGACTTCTGATGAAGTGATAACTTTTGTTGGTAATTTTGTACAAGATGAGATTCCTGATTAAAAAAAAAAAAAAACATAAAATTCAAGAGTCAGAACAAGGGATATCATATTTAAACTATATTTCGAAACAAATTTAAAACTTTTGTCATACAAAAGTCATCACTGAGAGCCTGAGATCATGCATGCTAATAAACAAAAAGACAGCATTATTTGCACCTTCAAAAGCCTCTGACAGATTTGAACTACTGTTTAAGTAGAGAGTCTCCTTGTATCACTGTAAAATGAGAATAAAGAAGAAACCCACAATCAACTGAAAAAAAATATCGCACAATCAACTGAAAAAAATATCAAAACAAACTTAAACCCAGGCAATTTGTCACTAGAATATAAAATAATAAAAAACAAAGTTAACACGGCAACTCAATACAGAATATTTGTTGTACACAAGAACAAAATGAAATGACCAAATTAATCTCAACCTAACAAATAAAAATAAACTGATACCTGAATGACGCAGTATGTAGCCAATAGAGTCAGACTCGATTCACACAGTCCTACACTGAGAGAAACACAGAAAAACCTCAAATCTTTTCTTCCCTTCCGGACGTTTCCCGTTGCTCACTTGCTTTTGGAATTCGGATCCTAAAGTAACCCAAATTTTGAGTTTGGATCTGGACCTTTAGATCTGTTCTTGCACGAATATGAATGACCCCAATTGGCCCGGATTCTGATTGGACGGTTCGATTGCAACCTCAAAACATGGGTTACTAGAGTATCCGGACCTTGCGCTTGTGCTTTTATAAATCCTGCTACTCATCAAACTTACCTCACTAGTTACAACCATGGCGAGAAAGTTCTTCGTCGGAGGCAATTGGAAATGCGTACCACTCTCTCTCTCTCTCTCTCTCTCTCAATTGAAGAATTGTAATTTTGATTTTTCTTGATTTTTTTAATTTTCAGAATGGAACAATCGATGATGTGAAGAAGCTTGTTAAAACACTTAATGAAGTAGAGGTGCCATCAGAGGATGTTGTCGGTGCGTTAGCATAATTCCTGCGTCTTGCTACCTTTGTTTAATATTTTTTTTTTAAAAAGGTCAAAGGCCCATTCCATTGAACAGGAAATATATTACAGAACCCAGTCAAAACCAACGTACCCACATTGGTACGCCAACCCTGGTAACATACCAGCAAAACAAAATCAGCAGCAAAACAAAATAAAACAAAATTAGCAGCATCAGCACTGCTACTGTCCAAGTGCAATATAAGAGACATAATAAGCAATACATATACCAAACTAAAGAAGAGTCTAATGACCAAAAGTACTCTAAATTTGCTATTACTAAGCCGCACTTCAAGGGGCTAACTAGGGTTAGGTTCAAAATTGGGTGGCACTGTGATTTCATAACTGCGGAGTAGACTCAAGTGGTTGATACACCACCATCTTCAAAGGCATGTACTGGTTTAAAGGGATTGCATCCTCCAGAATTGGCATCCAAGTACGCACCTCCATTTGCACTGCCTCGGAAGTGTTCCCTGCCCAATAACAAAGCAAAGATTTTATGAGAAAGATAACGGATCTAGCTGTTTTCACATGACAGTGATTAAAGCATCGCTCATTTCGGTGTTTCCAAAGTGTCCAACACACCGCACTTACAACTAACAAAAATCCTTGTCTTTGGATGTTAGACATGGATAATGCAAATGTTATAATGTCAGCTAGAGTATGCCATTGCTGCATGTATTCTTGGCTATTGCCAAGCCAGAACCACACCCTTTGTGCTAACGTACAATTTAAGAACAAATGGTCAATGGTTTCATCATAGGGGCAAAATTGACAATTCAAAGGACCTTCCCAACCTCTAATCATTAGGTTATCCTTAGTGAGGATAGAATTATGTGTCACCAACCACATGAACACTCGTATTTTGGGTGGAATGGGTAAAATCCACCACATCAAGGCTGGTATGTTTGTATTTACACCTCGAGAATTTAAAAAATTATACAAAGATTTTGTAGTAAACTTCCCTGTGTGGTCCCAGCGCCAAATCAAAGTGTCAAAAGTGGATGTGAAAGACTGCGTACTAATAATATGTAAAATTTTAATCCATTCCACAAGGTCAAACCCTTCCAAGTCCCTTCTAAATGATACTATCAGACCCTGTGAGTCTATAACCTCCCTAAGCGAGACATGTTTATTCCTACAATTTTTGTATAAAATGGGATATCTAGTAGCTAAAGAACAATTTAAATACCAAATATCAGACCAGAAGCTACAATTAGATGAGCTACCCGGTATGTACCGAACACTAATAGATCCTATTTGTTCTAAACTACAAATTGTTTGCCAAAATGGAGAAGGAGGATGATGATGTGTAATGTATTTGTATACTATAATATCCTTCCATGTACCATAGTACGTGTCGTTTTTCAATTTCCACCACCATTTTAACAATAAAGAGATGTTCATTTCCTTAAGATCTAATATTCCCATACTACCAAATTGTTTTGCTATACAAACGTTCTCCCATGCCACTAGAGCATATTTTCTCTTTTTTTTCGTACCTTGCCATAAGAATCTACGCCTAATTTTGTCTATTTTAGCGATAATAGTAAGGGGTATATGATAATCAGATAAAGCGTATAATGGGATAGAAGATAATACTGAATTTATTAATGTAACCCTACCTCCTATTGATAAGAGTTGGCTCTGCCAACTAGGTAATCTAGATTCTATTTTATCGACTAAGAATTGCCAATCAGCAACTGTGAGTTTTTGATTATGCAGAGGTAAACCTAAATACTTAATTGGGAATTGTCCCCATCTACATCCAAATGTATGGTTAAGAGTACAGGCATTAGGGTCAATGTTCAGAGGATATATTTCAGTTTTCTCCAGGTTCATTCGAATACCAGACAATGCCTCAAACCCCATCATTGCCCACCATGCGGACTCTACGTTCTCCTCAGTGGCAGCCAAGAAGAGTATGGTATCGTCCGCATGGTGGCAATTGGTATGAGCACAGTTATCTACACAAGGAGGTCCTAACCCTTGAATACTTTGCGTTCTTCTACCTTTGTTAAAAATTTTGCTAAGCGTATCAGCCGCTAAAATGTACAAGAATGGTGATAACGGATCCCCTTGTCGAACTCCTCGTTTACAATAAAAAGACCCCGTTAGTTCTCCATTGATTATAAGACACGATTGGGAGCTATATAACCAATGAGTGATCCATTGGAGCCATCTACTGCCAAAGTTTCTAGATTGAAGGACTTCTAACAAATACTCCCAATGTATTTTATCATACGCCTTTTCGAAATCGACTTTTATAACTACCCCCGGCTGATTGCTAAGTTGACAAGATTGAATTACTTCTTGGCTAACTATCATATTATCTAGGATATATCTATTTTTCAGAAAAGCTGCTTGACTATTATCTATCAATTGAGGCATAACTACTTCTAGTCGAAAAGTAAGTAATTTAGATAACAATTTAAAGCTACAATTAACTAAGCTTATCGGTCTAAACTTCTTAATTTGAGTTGCATCTTTCTCTTTTGGGATTAAGCAAATACAAGATTTATTGATCAGATGTAAATTCAGCGAATTCTCATAAAAATGATGCGCTAGTAGCATCAAATCATTTTTGACTAAATCCCAAAAGAATTGGTAAAATTTAAATGTAAACCCATCTGGACCGGGTGCTCCATTGGGTTCAGATGCAAACACTGCGTGCTTCACTTCTAATTCAGTAAATGGTCTCTCTAATTCCCATTGTTCTAAAGGCAACAATTTATCTTTGAAATCCCAAAAAGTAGAGTCTAAATGAGCAAATCTAAACCCCGAAGTACCTAAAAGATCTTTATAATATTCTAATGCATGAGCTTTAATTTCTGGAGGACTATGAGTCATCGTTCCATTTATTTCTAAGGCATTAATCCTATTTTTTTTGGTTCTATGGTTTGCTAGGAGATGAAAGTATTTGGTGTTAGAATCGCCTTCGGTCAACCATTGTTGTCTAGATTTAATCCGCCAATGTTCCTCTTCCTCCTGATATATTTCATCTAATTTAGTAGTGTATAATACCCATTGTTCACCCTCTACTTGTGTAAATTCTCTAGATTCCCTAATAAGTTCCAAGTCATGTAAAAGCATTTTTAATTGAGATTTTTCTCTCTTTTTCTGACCATTAAAATTTTTGGACCACCCTTTAATCTTTTTCCTAATGTGTTTGAGTTTTTGATTCCAACTTCTAGCTACATCTGGAAGTGTAAGGGAACATTCCTGCTACCATTTGTACATGAGTTGTACAAATTCCTCATTTTCAGTCCAAAGGGGATCAAACCTAAACATTGAGGGTTTAGTACTTGCATCTGTACTAGTTTGAAACAAGAGGGGACGATGGTACCTTTGTTTAATATAAATAAGAGCTTCTCTGTTTTGCTAAATAGAAAGAACTATTGTTGTCCCTTTTAGCTCCAATTGAATACGGTTGTTCTAGAATGAACTTGAAAGCTTGTGTATTTTTGAATAAATGTATACTGACATTGAACAGTTGAAATCTTTCATAAGACATTACTTCATACTTCTTATGACCATTTAATGTTAGAACCAGTATAACCAGTTAAAAGGGGCAACTTTACTTGACTATTTATTATTATTATTATTTTTTTTTATGGTTGGCTGCGAAATACCTAAGTTTATTTATATTTGAAAATATAGAAAATGTTTATTTACAAGGTCCTAAGTTGCTAGCACCTCATGCTATGCTATAATTAACTCGCAAAAATCGTTGCCAGAAGGGCACAATAAATCCCCGTATGGCTTACCCTACCCCTACCCACATTGCAACCACAGTAATATGTCAAGTGTTGTATCATTTATCAAAATATGCACTGGTTTTTGTTTATTTGAAAAGATCCTGTTCCTTTCACAAAAGAGGGCCCCATGTGCCAGCAGCCTAAACTACATACTTGACTATTATTCTACTTTGTACATTACATATATCACTTGAAGCCAGCAAAGTTCTCATGATCTGTCGTAAATGTGATAATTCTCTTTACTAAAGGACCATTTGATAAGCATTTATATGGACCAGTTAGTTAATTAAAAAAGGCTACAATTTTATTTTCAGAGGTAGTAGTGAGTCCTCCTTTTGTCTTTCTCCCTCTGGTAAAAGCTTTGTTGAGATCTGATTTTGCTATAGCCGCACAAAATTGCTGGGTCAGAAAAGGTGGTGCTTTTACTGGTGAAATCAGGTATTTATATTTATTCAATTAAGTTTACACAGAAATGAACCGTGTCTTTCTATCTCTTGAAGGATTTTCTTGAAATAGCAATTAAAATATGACTGAGAAATGTCATTTATCCTTGATCTGCAATTGCAGTGCCGAAATGCTGGTTAATCTAGGCATTCCCTGGGTTATACTGGGCCATTCTGAGAGGAGAAGTCTCTTAGGCGAATCGAATGATGTGCGTACCCTTTGATTAGATATCTCTAAATTTACACATGTACTGGGGAAAAGAAAATAAAGAACAGGTTACCCTAAATAAAGTGTAGTGGTGCGATATGGTACCCATAGGTGTCATGCAGGTTCATTTGAGGCTAATTTTATTTTAACAAATATTATTTTTTGTACCTCTATTATCTAAATAAACCAGCAAACACTGTTCTCTGAATGCAACTTGTGACTGGTATGGTGCTTTCATCTCATATGATAAACCTTGCTCTCAATTAAAATTTCCAATATTTTTCGTAATTGCACAAATTATCTGAGAAATGCAGAGAATTGCTACATGTAGTAATTTTCCTTGGTAGTATGTAATAAAAAGATAGCCATCCATACTAACTGTTATTTTCCTGTACCACTTCTATATTTGAAATGGTAGTTTGTAGCTGATAAAGTGGGATATGCACTTTCGCAAGGCTTAAAGGTGATAGCGTGTGTTGGTGAGACCCTTGAACAGCGTGAAGCGGGGTCTACTATGGATGTTGTTGCTGCACAGACCAAGGCTATTGCAGGTTTTTTTCCTATTCTGATTCATGTATTTTATTTACATATATTACATATATTAAATGGTTAATTTACTAAATTTGTTAGGTGAGCTTAAGAACATCCTAGTTCTACTCTATTAATGTTGTAAAATGTGTAGGAATTTGTTTCTTATAATCCGTTAGCATAAATTGAGAAGACTGTTTTTTGTTAAGCATATTTAGACTGAATAAAGCTGATGCTAGAATTGAGTAGCAGCTAGGCTCAATATTTTTTTGACTACTTTTTCTTGATTTCCATTTTTATTGGATTATTGAGGGTTAATTAGGCTTATGTAGCCTGAACATGATGTTTCAGTTTTAAAGAACATTAAAAAAATGCAATTTGGATTGGTGTCAGTCCAGTCTGTTACTATGAAGCTTAAGTCCAGTATCAGAAGGATATAAGTCCCTTAGGTAAGGTATCAACCAATAAAAGTATAATTGAAATTTTCTTGTTTTTGTTGTCTTATACTCTACATTTGACCACCAAAATGTGCTTCTCATCTGTTTGCTTTGTAATAATGCAGAAAAGATAACATATTGGACAAATATTGTACTGGCATATGAGCCGGTTTGGGCTATTGGAACTGGAAAAGTTGCCACCCCTGCTCAGGCTCAGGAAGTTGGTTCTCCTCCCTTTTCTCTTTATTGGATTTAATTTTGTGTTATTAATTATTTACCGAGTGAGGCTATGGTACTTTGTAAAGCGCGGATTGGTCCATACTATGGATATATATCTTTGTTTTCAAAGTCCATCCAAACCGTTCAGCATTATCTCCATATGAAAATGTACTTGGAGATCATTTTTTTTAGTTTTTTAATTTTCCTTTTACTATTTTTTTAGATAGGTAGAAAATCTCATGATCTAAAGATTCTAGACCATCCGAAAATAGTAATTTTCTACCTATCTAAAAGATAGTAAAAACAAATCTAAAAAATATATAATTTGGTGTCTTAGTGCATTTTCATATGAAGATCATGATGAGTAGTTTAGATTAACTATTTAGGTTTTAAAAATGAAGATATATATCCATAGTAGATATATATGCGCACTTTGCAAAGTACCATAGCCTCACTCTTATTTATCTGGTAGACTTCAGAATTGGATATAGCAATCAGATATAGTTGCAAGTTGAATTGAGGATTTAGTATTCGAAGAGTAGAGAGAAATGCACAAGTAATGTGAGAAGATCACAAACAGTAATATAATTGTTTAGAGTTGTCAACAGTCCAAACAGAGGCAGACCTAGGTCAAAGGAATGGGGGTCCAAAACCGTTCAGCATTATCTCCATATGAAAATTTTGTATGACTGACCCTCATTATGTGTTTGACCCCCATAGTTCGAAAGTTTGACTATGCTCCTAAGTCCAAAGACAAATCTTTATTCAAGCTACTAATGTAATGTTTTTCATTTTTTTTTTTTTTATGTTTTTCAAATAATAGGTCCACGTTGGGCTGAGGGAATGGCTGAACACAAATGTCAGTGCTGAAGTTGCTTCATCTACCCGCATTATCTATGGAGGTATGCCTTTTCGCTATATTTAAATTTCAGTATATTGAATTCGATGATAACAAATCCATGTCCAACTTTAATTGACTACTTGGTTTTAGATAGATTTGTTAGCTTATTGGGCTATCTGTTTTCAATGTCCGAAATCTGAACCGCTCAACATGATCTTCAAATTAAAATGTGCTTGGAGACCAACTTTACATTTAAATATTTTTTTATAAATTTGTTAAATAGGTACAAAATCACTGTTTTTGGATGGTCCAGAATCTTCCCAAAAACAGTAATTTTGTACCTATCTAAAAAAATAGTACAAATTTTTTAATAAATATAAAATTTGGTCTCCAAGTACATTTTAATATGGAGATTTGTTCAATGTTTGGACTTCGAAAACAGAGATAAGAATGTGAGGCATGATTGTGGAGCGAAAACAATGGGGCATTTTAACCCTACTCTTTGTTGTCATAGTATTGCTAGTTTGTACTGGTACCATGTCGTTAAGTGTGTGGTAAAAAACTCAGCATCATTTTACTTACTGTCTATCGAATATTGTTTGAGGCTACACTGGCTAGTAACAATTTTCAGCTTAAACTTAACAGATCTGTAATTTGACAAGACAAAATCTAGCATCAAGTTTGTAGAGGTATTTTGGTGATTCTCACTAGTGTTTCTGAACTTTTGGAGACATTTTGAGGAACCTAAAAATTTTCAGTAAGACTCCTACTTTTCTCCTAATTCCCCAAAAAACTTAAACAGGCCAGGTGGTCTCAGCACTCAACACATGCTTCATTGATAGAACAGTCAACTAATTGCTCAACCATACCAATTCTAATCTCAGCCCCAGACATCTTGCATCATAGACCTCTGCGGCTTTTTTGGCAATTTGAAAATATATGAAGTAAATGTCATCTTACACTTAGTCATTTTTTGACAAGTCAGGTTCTGTGAATGCGGCTAATTGCCGAGAACTTGCGGAACAACCCGACGTTGATGGATTTCTTGTTGGTGGTGCTTCTCTCAAGGTTACACTTCTATCATTTTGACTCTTTTCTTCTTTTGCTAAACTATAGTTTAGTACATTACTTTCATGGCAGGATCTACATTTATTCGTAGGGGTGTTTAGCTACTCTTATGATTTTCAAATTTTAATAATGTATATTGAAATTTAATTTTTTTATTTTTTTTATATAGTCTATCTCTCCTGATAAAATATCAAATATTTACTTGTAGTATTAGAGCTCTACTCTGTGATTGTGGAGACTTTGGGTTAAAATTCCACCTATTACATATTGTGCAATTTAAGTTTCAACCCCCCCTATTAAAATTTTCCCCTAATTACTTTGTTTTATTACTCTAATTTTAATATTGCAGCCTGAATTTGTGGACATTATAAAGTCTGCCACTGTCAAGTCATCTGTTTAATTAAGATCAAGCTATCTTATCAGTATCAGTGCCGGACTGTTGGATGTGTAGCTTTTTAATTTTATATCTTTACTGTTATACTCTGACCTAGTTGTGTTATGTAAAACTAGAGTCTCTTATGAGTCATGAAGTTGTTTTTCTCACCATTTTTCTCTAGTTTTCCGTTGCCGATGTTGCATGCATCTACGAAAATTATTAAGAGCGTTGTTTTGACTTCATGCAAAACCAACAATAGATTCAAAATGAAAAAACATATGACTTGTGCATTGTATGAAGTCAAAACTATATTGTCAATATCTTTATGTATTGAGGCAAGCTAATTTTGTCAAGTAACTTTTTGGTATTTGACTTCCAAGTAATCTAAATGGGGATAAATTCCTTATGATTTTTTAAGCAAAATAAAATAGATTTTAAAAAACTTCTTCAATACATTATATATATTTTGTTGGATGGTTCTTGTATGTTATTTAAATGTTGTTATAATCGTGAATATTTTATAACTAAAAATTTAGAACTAGTCTTAAAAGCAAAGTATATATATCTTACTTACTCTTGTTTAATTGGATAATTATAATTAAAATTTGGCCACACGTTTTGATGTGTTTACAAAGAAAATTTATATACAAATTTTAAAATTACACGCAAGTCATTCTTTCTAACCACATTAAAATTTTAAATCAAGTTCGTTCTTATCTAAAAAAACATTGTCAATATAAATTTTTTTATGCGTACGAGTTTTGATGTATCGAAAATATTTTTTATGGTAAATATTGAAAATCAAATAAAAAACCAATGTTTTTAAGAAATTTTTTATTATCCAAAAATAATAAATTTGTACTTATCTAAAAAAAATATAAAATTTGGTCTCCTAGCATATTTTAATATGAGATTATGTTGAGCAGCGAAAATAAAAATGAAAATATGTGATATAAATGAGGCACGTAAAATTCTTTTCAGATTTTATTTTTAGATCTGGACCGTAAAATTCTACACCATATTTAGTTGAAACATAAATGTTTTATAAACATGCCTATATGAAAGTTATTTTTGGACATCATTTGAGAAAAAACCGAATGGCCAAATGATAAATCTGCTTTTATTCCTTTGAGATAAACAACCTATTATCAGGGGCGGATTCAGGATTTTCGTTGGAGGGAGGGGGAAGTTAAAATAGCTAAATTAGATTTAAACTCATTAACTAATTAAGTATTCGATAAAAAAACTAATGTTTTGACTTATATTTTTTAGTGCTCTGGCTTGTAATTTCTAATGATTTTAACTTATAATTCTAATTACGAATCATAATTCAAAAAAATTATTTTGATTTTAACACTAAATTTAACTTGAATTACAAATTAAATATCCAAAGGGGGACAAAAAAAATTCCATGGAGGCAAAGTTGATCGATACGTTACTACTAAAACTCAAAATCCAAAACGATAGCTGCTCTCCTATTACATGTTAGGTCCGCCCTAGCTTGTTATTCCTCATTTAGCATTTTAATATTTGAGATTCGTGTATAATAAAGTATCTTTACTGAAATCCGCACATAAAGAAAATGATTGGATGAAGAATAACAAAGTCCTGTTATCCAAAAGGAATAACAACATATTTATTCCTGCATTTTGGATGTTATTCATAATAAGCATGAAAGTTTAAATTAATAAGTCTGAAGGTCCCAAATAGTAAAAAAGTTCGAGCAAAAAGTAAGTCTGAAGGTCCAAAATAATTCTCCAAATATATTTTCTGAGAACTCATAAAATGACCTAGATGAGCTAAGTTTTTCTAAAAATGAAGACAAAAAACAGCAAAAAATAAACAATTTTAAAAAAGATGTCAGAAGTGGGATTTGAACCCACGCTCTCTCACGAGAACCAGAACTTGAGTCTGGCGCCTTAGACCACTCGGCCATCCTGACTTTTATGTTACTATATGCTATTCTTTTATTTTATATATATTTAAGCAATAAGAAATAAAATTTTGCTATGAATGAAATGTGAAGCATTTCTTTTCTATAAATCGGACGGTCGAGATAATATAATGAATTTTCCCACTCACCCTCCTCTCTCCATATACACTGTCTTTCTATTCTTTTGAGCCAGTGCTTCTGTCTTTCTGATTTTTCCGCTTCATGAATCTGGTCATCGCTCTTTGTCTCGTTCTTCTAGGAATTTTATTCTTTAGTACTAGTAGTTTGCTTTTTCTTACCTTTCTTTTAACTCCTCTTCTTCTCTTTGACAATGGAAGAGTGGGTGGAACGAGTGATACCTCTAGCTACTTTATATATAGTCGAATAAATGTTAAGTTAGGAAATAAATGTTCAGTTGTGATGATGATGTGTGTGTTGTTTTTGGCTGTTTTTCGCATCTTCTGCTTCTCTTTCGATTTCGATGTGACTGTTCTGAACTGGTTGATTTAGTTCCCAGTCTGATTTGATTAAGTGCCTTCTCAGTTGATGGGTGACTGTCCTGGTCCAATTGATTCAGCTCCCGATTTGGTTTGATTCAATGCCTTCTCAGCTGTGATATGCGTATAGAGGACACCATCGCTAGGCTTCTATCACTCTCATTAGGCAAGGATAATCAATTTGCGTCCACAAGATGCACATACCCCTATACGTTTTTTGTTTTGTTTAGCTGTGTGTTTTTCACAAACACTTGTTATCTAATCCTATATAACAGCTACTTTATATTAAGGAATCTGCTTACGGGTTTCAGCCAATATATATATATATATAGATAGATAGAGAGAGAGAGAGACAGGCTAATACGCTTTCGGCAGCACTTCGGCCGAAGTGCTGCCACCCCATTTTCGATTTTTCAAAATCCAAATGGTCGATCTGAACCGTTCATATTGTTCTCCATATTAATGTATGCTTGGAGACCAAATTTTACATTTTTTGGAATTTTCTGCTATTTATTAAGCCACTTTGAAAATCGCTGATCCAACGGTGGCTTGCCAAACAGTAAAATCAGGAGTTCACCGTTGGATCAGCGATTTTCAAAGTGGCTTAATAAATAGCAAAAAAATTCCAAAAAATGTAAAATTTGGTCTCCAAGCAGATATTAATATGGAGAACAAGATGAACGGTTCAGATCGACCATTTGGATTTTGAAAAATCGAAAATGAGGTGGCAGCACTTCGGCCGAAGTGTTGCCGAAAGCATATTAGCCTCTCTCTCTCTCTATATATATATATATTTGTGTTGAATAACAAATATGCATGAAATTTTACCAACAAATTATGAGGTATTTGTAGTTGTTTATCAGATCATTTTATTAATTTTGACCATATGTAAGATCCTAAAACCACCCAAAAGTCCAAAAGTCATTTCAAAATTATGAATTAAGCTTATTATAAAAATTAACCGTTTAAAATAGCCAGATTTGACCTAGTCAGGAATAATTAGGGTTTTCTGGTGAGATAACAATGATTTCCAGAGAAGTGTGTCTCATCAAATGCCTTAAAATATTGATAATCTAAGAATTACCATTTTATCTTCTTTCTTTTTTCAAATCTATGGAATTACTGTTTTGTCTTTTACTTTGACTTAAAATTTATATCGATTCTTCATTTAAAACTAATTTGATAGATTTTAAAATTGAGTTCAGATAAACTTAAGAACATCCTAATTAATTTAATTTGTCGAATGAGCACTATAATAGTAAATAGTAAACATGATTGTTGGTAATTATTTCTTAAATCCATACTAGCTTTTACTTAGACTAAAAATCCATATTTAAATTATTTCTTGATCAAATAAAATCATTTCACATATATACTTTATATAATTCAAAATGCTAAACATAAAACGCATAATATATGACAGTTAGAATTTGAAGTCTAACTTTTCACAACTGCAAATTGAAATTGAAGCACGATGTTTACAAGGAAATTGACTGTATAAAAACTTCATAAAATTATTAATTAAATTTCAAAAGAAATGATTAAAAAATTAAAATTATTGGATCGCTAAGCATTCCTTATTTGACTTTGACCGATGTTTGCATTCCTTGATACGACCTCTAAGCGTAATGGCTACAATACGAATCCGACGGAGGCATTTTTATAACCGTATTTATTATGATAACGAAAAATTATATTTATTCTTATTCGTCTTTTTAAACACGGTACAAATTGGGTAAACGGATAAAAAAAAGTAATATTGACATTTTGATTTGTATTTTCAATAAAATATTTAAAATAATAATAATAATAATAATGAATACAACTAATTTGTATTATAAAAATTTAATAAAATATAAAATTTTATTGTATCAGATATCATTTTCATACAAATACATATCTATATATATATAATTTTATTTTCAAAATATATAATAATTATATCTATATATATAATTAAAATATATAATTTTATTTTTAAAATTATCTTATATAATAATGAATAAAAAATAAAAAAATTATTATCCTCGCTTATATTTATATTTAATAAGTTAACGGAAAAATAATCTTACTAAACGCATAAAAGGGTCCGTTGACACCCCTATCTACGCTGAATTAATTCAGCAACGAAATCACACGAGAAATTGTATTGACCGGAATAAGGGTCAAATTAGGATCTATCTAACTACCAGTCGTCCAGGCTGGATCATTGGACCAAGACTACCCGGGTTGGTGGCTCCCAAGTTCCATGTTCGGCTGCTCAATATTTAATTCCTGGGTCCCCTTTTATATAAGAGGAGGAATCAAATGGCATCATTTTTTGGTGACATGAAATAACACCGTTCATTTTCAAATTTCAAACAGTCGATCCAAACCGTTCAACTTGATGAATATGTTAAAATGTGCTTATAGATCAAATTTTACATTTTTCTGAATTTTTTTTGGTTTATTTAGAGGGGTTCAAAAATTAAACGGTCTGAATATAGCGATTTTGTTAAATACTTCATAAATAGTAAAAAAATTCATAAAAATGTAAAATTTGATTTCCAAGTTACTCTTAATATATTCATCATATTGAACGGTTTGGATCGACTATTTGAATTTTGAAATTTCAAAAATAAACATTGTCACACCATGTCACCAAAATAGTGGTGTAATCCGATCTCTCCTCTTTATATAATCATGAAACCCTGCAACTTTGTATTGTGACTTAAAAAAATCTCTACTTCCATGGGCTTGGAGCACAGCTGCACAAGTTAGAAATCTGCGAAAGGATTATTGATTTCCTACTATAAACAATTAAAAGTAAAAATGTGATCATTATTGTTACCATTTTATTAGATCTCTAATATTTCATGCCTTTCATACCTTATCATATCTCATATTTTTATATTTTTATTTTCAAAGTTCAAAATGCCGATCCGAACCACTTAACGTGATATTCATACTAAAATATGCATGGAATGAAATTTTATAATTTTTGAAACTTTTTTTACTATTTTCTAAGATAGATAAAAAAAAAATCACTGTATATGGACTGTTCAAAAACTGTGATTTTCTACCTATCTAAAAAATAGTAAAAAAAATTCAAAAATTATAAAATTTCATCTCCAAACATATGTTAGCATAGATATTATGTTGAGTAATTCGAATTGATAATTTGAACTTTGAAATCAAAGATATAAAATATAAGGTATGATGAAGCATGAAAGACATGAGGTATTGAAACTCTCCTCTTTATTGATATGTCAGTATATGTGTTAGCTTAGTTTTGCCAAAGTAAATAATATGAAATTCATCATTGTTGCAGCCTCTGCAAAGTTTTCAAAAAGAAATTCATCATTGTTTAAATTGAATGCAGTGTGGGTATTATTAAGGAACAAAAATGTTAATTACACATTCCTCAAATAAGTTCTAATGTTTTAGAACTCAAATACATGTTTTGAGCTGCTTTAATGTAGAATACCGTCCAAATAGTTCATATTTTTTTTGTATATAGTACAATTCGTTAATTTACATATATATTATTTACCAAATTTTTATTTCTACCATTTTCGGAAAAAAAAATAAATCAAAAAATTCCAATTATGGAGAGTTTGATTTCTACCACAGCTACAGAACACCAGTGCGGATTCAAACACTGGCGTCCGGCATAGGCCGATGTAGATCCATATACGAGTTCGCATCGACATAGTGCAGCCTCAACATTTTTTTTTGTCTAAAGAAATATTATGGTATGTGCCAAGAAAATCGCATCCTCTGAGATATGCCAAAAAAATTGCAGGCCAAAGTTCAATTTCAAAATGGAAATCAATGTAAGAAAAAAAAATGTTAGGGCCACACTATGCCTATGCGGTTCCAAATATGAGTCCGCACCAGTGTTTTGCAGTTGTGGCAGAAGTCAAATTCTCTAGAAATCGGAGTTTTTTGGTTTAATTTTTGGGGGAAAATACTAGAAATAAAAATTTCAGTATTATTTATATTTGAGTGAGGCTATGATATTCAAATAGTCAATATCTCTATATGAAAATATATATTCGTAGACCAAATTTTTTTTTTTTTTTTAAGTTTGTAACTACTATTTTAGATAGGCCGAAAAACACTATTTGGATAATATAGAATTTACATGTGATTTTCTATCCAAAAAAATAAAAAGATTCTGAAAATATATAATTTGGTATGCAAGTACATTTACAAATAAAGATTGTACTAAATAGTTCAGATCAACTATTTGGACTTTAAAAATGAAGATATGAGTCTATGACACTTTTCTTTATGTAATATGCATATAATCATAGCCTTCTTGTTTATATTTTCATAGACTTATTCTAACAGAAAAGAAGATGGGTGGAGTTTGGACAAAAACTCCATTCAAAATCAGTTGTAAATCGTCTGATATGTGTTAAAATTTACATGGATAGTTAAGATTTATGAAGCTATTCTAAATTATTAAGTTTTAAATATGTTGGCACGAATCTTAAAGCAAATCAAATGATAAATCCCGGCTTTGAATGGGACAAAATCCAATTCCAAAGAAGATAATCCTCTCTCCGGACTGCCATACTAGATTTATATTTATAGATGTGTTATAAATTATGTTGTAGAAGCCCTCCAAAGGCATCGAGAAAAATAAAATAAATTACCAATACGCAAAAATAACAATAATCACAATTATACCAATAACAAAATTAGCAACAACGACAACAAATATTTTGGCAGTCAATGGTAAGTCCTTAAATTGAAAGCTATTAATATATACATTTTTTAAAATATTGACGAGTCACTATCAATAAAGTCCATATAAAAATTATTAAATAAATTATCTAAATGATCGTTGCCATTTTTGCAATTTCATATATGGAGCTTTGACATCATATATTCATATAACTAGGTTCTTAATTTATCATACAAAGAACTACATATATGTTGTATGCTATTTAGTACATTTAATCTTGCAAAACATTGGGTAAGTTCTGATACAATTGTTACATCACAGAAGATATTTATGGTTGTAATATGTATTTATTTGAGGAGATACACAACTCGCCAAATACTATTTGAGGAACCAAAAAAAATGGTTCATTATAGATGTCAAAGTACAAATTTGTAAAAGGAAACAAAACAAGGATGATATAATCAATATATTTAGGCACCCCTTTATTGAGCAA
This sequence comes from Carex pumila, assembly GCA_033356055.1. Classification (NCBI taxonomy): domain Eukaryota; kingdom Viridiplantae; phylum Streptophyta; class Magnoliopsida; order Poales; family Cyperaceae; genus Carex; species Carex pumila. Next base: position 53,233 of record JARJHM010000466.1, on the reverse strand, counting down.
AATGATATATATATATATATATATATATAGAGTAAGGCTGGGGTGCTATGGATAGCATAGAGGCCTCTATGCTACGGCTTAATATTCAAGTTTTCAAAATTCAAACGGTCGATCCGAACCATTCATCTTCTTCTCCATATTAATATCTGCTTGGAGACCAAATTTTACATTTTTCTAAATTTTTTTACTATTTATTAAGTATTTTACAAAATTGTTGATCCAACAACGGTGGCTGCACAAAACAGTAAAACCGTTGGATTAGCGATTTTCAAAGTGGCTTAATAAATAGTAAAAAAATTCAGAAAATTGTAAAATTTGGTCTCCAAGCAGATATTAATATGGAGAATAAGATGAATGGTTCGGATCCACCATTTGAATTTTGAAAACTTGAATATTAAGCCGTAGCATAGAGGCCTCTATGCTATCCATAGCACCCCAGCCTTACTCTATATATATATATATATAGAGGAGGGATCGGATTACACCACTATTTTGGTGACATGGTGTGACAATGTCCATTTTTGAAATTTCAAAATCCAAATAGTCGATCCAAACCGTTCAATATGATGAATATATTAAGAGTAACTTGGAAATCAAATTTTACATTTTTCTGAATTTTTTTACTATTTATTAAGTATTTAACAAAATCGCTATATTCAGACCGTTGAATTTTTGAACCCCTCTAAATAAACCAAAAAAAATTCAGAAAAATGTAAAATTTGATTTGTAAGCACATTTTAACATATCCATCAAGTTGAACGGTTTGGACTTTGAAAATGGACGGTGTCATTCCATGTCACCAAAAAATGGTGTCATTTGATTCCTCCTCATATATATATATATGAGGAGGGATCGGATAACACTCTTTTTGGTGACATCGGATGACACCGTGCATTTTCAAAGTCCAAACAGTCGATCCAAACCGTTCAACTTGATGGATATGTTAAAATGTGCTTGCAGATCAAATTTTATATTTTTCTGAATTTTTTTACTATTTTTTAAGATGGGTACAAAAATTCAACGGTCTGAATAAAGGGATTTTGTTAAATACTTAATAAATAGTAAAAAAAATTCAAAAAAAAGTAAAATTTGATCTGCAAGCACATTTTAACATATTTATTATGTTGAACGGTTTGGATCAACTGTTTGGACTTTGAAAACTTTGAAAATGCATGATGCTATCCGATGTCATCAAAAAATGGTGTTATCTGATCCCTCCTCTCTATATATATATTTATTTAAATGGATTGCAGATGCCAGCTCCTCCAATCTAAGAAAGCAATTAAATGAGTTAGAAAATAAACTAAGCAGTGATCAAGAAGAAAAAATTAATAGGAATATATATTTTTTCCAAGTAGTATATTCATTTTAGTTGTTTTAAAAACTATATATATTTTTTTAAATTAGAAACCAGTAAATATGTAGCAATTTTTTTGGATTGTACTAAACTTTTACATTTCTCTGAAATTAATTTTTAGAGTTTAAATAGACTACGTGGCGAGTAGAAATAATTTGAGCAAATCATTTAGTTAGCGTGGCAACTAGAAATAATTTCTTAATAATAAATTTTGCCGAATAGTTTCTAAATAAGAAATTATGGTAAATCTCTGTAATTGAAATAGAAAACACCACGTTATATTAGAAATTTCAAAAGTTCCTGAAATGATGATGCTCTAACAATTTAATTTAAAGTCATAATATACTTAATTTCATAGATATTGTTTATAAATATTGTATGATTTCGTTACTGAATTAATTATAAATGCATACTAGTTTGTCTTCTAGATGTAGACCAAGTCTTTTTTTTTTCTCCTAATATGTGCATTTAATGGTAGCCCGGGTTCACCTAAAATTTTCCCCTGTAGAGTGTAGACCAAGACCTTTTCGCCTTGAGCAGAGGAGGGCATTTATGTCCATGTGCGTATAAATGCTATAACTTATTCAACATCGACGACTGCGAGTAAATATATTGACAGAATAGTTTCTACTTCATGAAGCGCAAAAGTCATATGAAGCACTGATTAATTTATTGTCCGTGCGCTGCATGAAGTAAAAACTACGCTGTAAATATATTGACCAACGACTTTGTCGTATGGTTGAGTCCTTTATAACACTCTCTCCTCTTCCAGAAATGTATCTACGAGGGAAGACATTGAGAAACTAAGAACCAAAGAAAATATTCAACAAAAAAGGAAAGAAGGCGATCGAGAAGAGATGGGAAAAGGTACATTAGAGGTGTTGCTTGTAGATGCAAAGGGACTAGCTGATACAGATTTTCTAGGTAAGCTGTTTAATTTCTTTTGTAATTTCAGAGCTGCAATCAGTGTTTCTTTGTAAAAAAAAATCTAAGGTGTTCTTTGTTCATGTTTTAAATTGTGACAGCAGGGAAGATAGATCCTTATGTTACAATACAGTATAGGAGTCAAGAGCGCAAGAGCAGCATCAAGCGAGGTATGTTTATAGGATTATTAGAGGATTAAAATTGAAAAAAAAATAGAGGGCATAGTCAATCTTGTTTTACTATGTTTAGTCATGCTAGATTTCATTTCTCAAGCAAAACGTACATCTCCCTTTTCTTTCTTTCTTTTTTTCTTCTTTTACGGCATAATTTGTTTCGGATACAGCAATCCAGCTCTGCGAGACGTGCATTTACGCAAGGAATTTTAGGAAAATCAAATCTATCGAGAAAGCAATACTGCTTACTTTTCTCTTTTTAGTAGCCATTTTTTTTTTTTTGAGTAAAGTTGCTGTTAAATCACTCAATTGGTTTAATATACGGAAAATGCTAATATGCTACGTGTGGCATAAAGGATCTCCGTGCAACGGCTCAATATTTGAGTTTTAAAAATCCTAATGGTCAATCCTAACCGTTCAACATGATCTCCATGTAAATATGTATTTGCAAACTAAATTTTATATTTTTTAGTTTACTATTTTTTTAGATAGGTAAAAAATCACTTGATCTGAAAATTCTATACTATTTAGATCAAGTGATTTTCTATTTATCTAAAAAAAATAGTAAAAAAAAGTCTAAAACATGTAAAATTTGGTTGCAAATATATATTTATATGGAGATCATGTTGAACGGTTCGGATTTTGCAAACTAAAATATTGAGCCATTGCACGGAGGTCCTCTATGCTACGCGTCCTCCATTGAATTTTGAACATGTGAACTCTTTCACAAAAGGCATTGTTTTTACTATTAAATCAAAGACTGGTACTTAGTAGAGAATAATAGTTACTCAGCTGTTTAACAGACTAAGAGAATAATACGTGATGTGCAAAATTTTGTTGAAAATGCAGAGGGAGGAAGAAATCCAGTATGGAATGAAACATTCAAGTTCATGGTAAACACATCAGACTTGCAACACAAACTGGTTTTCAAACTCATGGACCACGACACCTTCTCCCGTGATGACTACATCGGCGAAGCCACGTAAGTATACATATTATTCTGGTCCTAATTATATAGTGATTTGATTTGATTTGATTTGTGTATCATCTGATTCATACCAGTATATTTGCAACTATGACCACACTTTTCTTTTCAAGCATTTTTATATCCTGATTAATTAGTTTGAAGTGACAGAATAATTTGCTAAAGTTTAACACAGATTTATGAAAATTCAAAAGGGGCTAATTTTTTTATTACAAAATCCAGGATAAATGTGACTGATCTAGTTGCTATTGGCATGGAGAAAGGATACTTGGAGCAACACCCATCTAAACACAGTGTTGTGCTTGCTGATAAATCATACTGTGGTGAAATCAAAGTTGGCCTCAGTTTCCGGGCTAGCAAGGACTAAGGTATTCTCAGTTTTTTCAATTAGGAATGTAAAAAAAGTCATGTCGTGATTGGATACGTCACAACAAGGTATGTGTGCCAGTCACGTGTTGTGACTCGCATTTTCCGTGTTGTGACTATTAGATCTTAATCTAATAGTGAATTTTAAATAAACTAAATTAAATTATAGAAAAAGAATTTTCCGTGACTAATGACCGTCCATCCCAATTTAATCAGGACACGTAAAAATCTGGCTTGGTCACATCACGGTATGTGACCCAAGTCACAGCACGACACATAATACATCCCTAATTTTCTCAATTCTCTCTCTTTATGTTACAAATTTATTAATTCTCTTTTCTTCCTTTTTTTTTGTTTCAGAATTCATGTTAGATCAAAAGAAAGTAGAGCTGGCTAGTGAAAATACAGTTAACAGCAATTCATGAGGATTATACTCCAATTATCAACTGATTGTTTGTAAATTTGTTTGTGTGGTAGGCAGAAGCACAGTAAACTTGAAAAGCATTTAGATTGAACAGGGTTTTTTTTTTTTTGTTTCTCTTAAAAGTAGAAGGTTATTTTATATCCATCTTATTGGTTGATATAGTGATTTGCTAGACTAGGAAAGTTCTCACCATTTCAAACCTTCTCAGCATTGTACTATAAATTCATAGCATCTCCATTTGTTAATTTTGTGTTATTCTTTTATTTTCTTTTGCAGTTCTGTATGATTCTGGCAAGTTTCATTAGAATTAGTTTAAAGCACGACGTAACCAATAATCAATATCATTGAACTGTATTTACTTCATGATTAATTACTCAGTGTGCCACTATGCATTATCAAGTTGAATGCGATTTATCAAGAGCTCAATTAATGCACCTTTCAAGCGTACATAAGAAATTAAGAATAAAGAGCTCAATAAATGCACCTTTCAAGCATACATAAGAATTGAGAAATTAAGAATAAGAGCTCAATAAATGCACCTTTCAAGCGTACATGAGAATTGAGAAATTAAGAATAAGAGCCCAATAAATGCACCTTTCAAGCGTACATGAGAAAGAGAATAAAAGGTTAAAGGATATATTGAATATAATAAAGAGTAAAGAGATAAATAAGAAATTGAATAGCTCTTTAAAAGTACACAATCCATTAATTTACAGGGGGGGGGGGGGGGGGGGGGGCGGGTGCATTTATTGAGCCATTGTGAAGTCAGACGGGAGCCACAGCAGTCATGCTATTTTGATAAATACGGAGATTTCAATGTCATTTCTTTTTGTCATTTTTTTATTCTTTCTGATGCTACAGATAAAAAAAAAGGGGATGTTTAGAAGTTCCAATTAACCAAAGAATATTCTTCCAGTCTTGGTCACAAATTGCCAACAAAACGACATAAATTGATTGACAGAAATTGCGGTTATAAAACACATCTCCCACTTCCCATCTCACCTCAACAGTTGAAAATACATACAGCCTCATAAAATCTTAGCCATTCCTTTGTACAGTTGTACCTGGGAGGTTGCATCTGTTTTCACTTTTCAGCAAACATCAACAAAAATACTTCTCTTTTTCATAATCATGAATTTCTCGAATTCAAATTTCATTCTATAGATCCAACACAAGCCCAGCACGGTCCGAATGATTTTGGAATACATAATTTTTCTTATACCTCCCGTAAAATGAACTCGTATCCCCTGAGATATCTCAAACTTTGCGTGACTTTATGGAAAATCCCAACCATTTAAATACGCACTGCACAAATCTCAAAGTGCACATTATACTGACCCCCTACATCACCCCCGAATAGGCACCGGACACATCGGTCACACAAAAGTAGAGATAATCTCAGAGGATACACACTCCCGTAAAATAAGGTAATCTTTACGGGGATTAGATGCTATCACAACAACTTTAATTTGATCCCCTACATCACGCTCTTTAGACGACACCACGCAAGTTTCTTGCAAAGCAACCTGTCATAACATAAGAATTAGAATTTCCACAAAGGAATGTTGAATTATCGGCTTCCCTTGAATGTATTCATTACACCCTTGGTAGGTTATTACAGCAGTTGCTTCAAGAATACCTACTTTCATCCCATCAAATTACTCTTTTTTTATTAAAGGGCCCCAGTACAACCCAGCATATTTTAGATGTTATCATAAGAATTGAACTTGCAACCTCTCTGCAGAGAGACAGAGCTCGTGCCACTGCAATTAAGACCATGGTTCTATCCATTACGATTACTTATTTGGGAATTCTGGATTTACCTGTAATGTATAACCGTTACATCATAATATTTTATTATAGAACTCACATGCATGTAACCCCCTCTCCCCTCACCACAAGAAAAAAGAACAAAACAGGAGTAAAAACTGAAAAAATAGACATATTAAAACACTTATAATATGAGATGTACCTCAAATAATAGCACAGTGGCTGTTCTATCATTGATGAAACGAAGAATCAGAGCTCGGTACGTTTTATCTTTAGGCTGTCGCCTCAAATATTCTAATAACCAGTATCGTAGACTTGTTGATTGAAGTCGTCTTGTGATCTTCGTGTGAATGTTTGCAACAACTGTTCGTTTTTCTAGCTCCCTAGCTGACAATGGTAGAACCTGTCCTCTAAGATATGCCTTTACCTAAACCCCAAAAAAAAAAAACAAAGAAAAAGAAAGAAGGTCAAATAAGTCAATTTTTCCCAATTAAAGAAAAATCATGGGGAAAAACCTTACTTGAAAATGAGCAAGAAGGTCAACATATCTCCGAATCGGTGAAGTAAATTGAACATATCCATTAATTCCGAGGGTAGCATGCGATATCGGTCCATAAAAATTCATCTCGGCGGCCCGCATAACCCTGATGTAAGCAAAACTCCTGACAGGCCCTGCTGGCAGCTTGTCAAAGGTTGAATAGTCAGAAATATTTGGCTGGGGCTGACCGCGGTATGGTAACGGGATACCATTTGATGAACCAAAGTCTGCAATGACCTCATTACAGAGAATCATCATCTCTGTCACAAGACGCTTCGCCGAGTTGTCTCCTTCTGTGTAGAGAGAAATGGTGGGGTCCGGGTTGTCAGGGTCTGACACCTTGATACGTGCCTCTGGCATGGTTGCGTCTAATGCACCCTGCATAAATAGTACATCTCATTTTATTTTGAAATGGGGAGCAGGACAACATTTTTATTTGAAGTTACTTGTTTACAAAATACAAAAAATATTACATGATCATGGCGCCACTTGTAGCGCAGGCTAGCAGCGTCAGAGAGAATCTGTAGTTCTGCCTCCTCTTCTAGGTTTAGATACAACAGTTCCGTTGCACTCTCATATGTTAGCATGTAGGTTGGCTTAATTGTTGTATTCTCTACAGCATATTCCATAATACTGCACACCAAAGTAGAGCAGGTAAACATATATAATGGAAGGAAAAAAAAAACAGCTGTAAAACAGTAAAGATAAAATTTGATATCTAAGCTTACTTTCCATCATGGTCTAAAACAACTGAGACACTGACAGCCCGGCAGAGTTTGCCTTGACGCAAGCTCATATTCTCCAAGGCCAGTTTTTCCGGAAACATTGATATCGTGGCAGTCGGTAGATATATAGATGTTGCTCTGCGATGTGCCTCCCTGTTTCGCAACATTTAGAAAGAGATTAGCTTAGGTAAGGTTAAGGGGGGGGAGGGGGGGGGGGGGGGGGGGGGGGGGCGGCTTGCTAAGTAGGAAAATATAATAACTTGTCCAAGGTGCCGAAAGGGTCCACCCAGCTTGCCGGGTCAGCAACATGAATCCAGACCTTAATCCTACCATCTGAAAGCCTCGTTGCACTTAATGCATCATCTACCTGGATTTTGAAATGAATTACTTCAACTGCTCAACTCCTGATCAAAGAAAGGAATAGAAGTCAAACAACGATACCTCATCAGCCTCATCAACATCAATTGCATACACCTTTAATGATGTGAGATCAGTCCTGATATGCTGAAAGAAAAAAATAATCAAAACAAAAATAATTTTAAAAAGTAGTTCTACATGGTGATATACAATATACCAAATATTCTAGATTAGTAATTACCTCGTCAGGATCAGAAGTGCGTGCCAGTATTTGTTCTGCAGCCAATAGAGTTTTGTAATCATGCTCAGTTCGTACATTCATCTTTAATACATCGAGATTTACATGGATAGGGAAATATCCAATATCCATTAGAAGCCCAACTGCAGCAGAACTTGTCTTGGACATTCCCATCATGCTTAGTATCTGTCATTTAATTTTGGTTTTATCCGTACAATTGATATTTACAGATAAAAAGAGGAGCGTTATACAAATTTTCCACATATATCTGTTGATGTACATGCAAATGAACTTCCAACATCGGTCGCACTCATACTAGAAAAGAGTATTTCTATGAAAATAGTACCAAAGCTAAATCCTGAGACTTAGCATTAGGTCATTTGGCAGGACAACCCCAAAACTGATATTTATGAAATCAACTGAAGAAATTTAGTTGTTGGTTTCCAACATTCAAATTAGCCAATCCTTTTCTATTATAGCGATCATTAAGGGGCAATTTGGTCAAATTTAATGGGCCTGTACCTTAGTATAAAATTTAGCAGAAATTATTCAATCTGAATGGCAGAAAAGTATGAAAGAAAAAGAAAGAGTATGAATAAAAAAAATTACATTTCTGGCTAGTTCTCTTTGTTCTTCACTTTTACAGTTGCCAGTAGCAAATCCAACGAGGGATTCAATCATCTCTCTAACCTTGGCCTCAACTAGCCACGAGCTTTTGGCCGGCTTGGATTCATATGGCAAGGCCTTGGCAGAGTACAGAGTTTGCACAAAATCGTCAAGCTCCTTCTCTGCTATCTCCTCTATCATTTTTCTCTTTATAAGCTCCTCCACCTACTATCATTCGGAAAGTAAAGATTCATCTTTCTCTGATACTGGATTTTTATGTGCCAGAAACAAAACTAGTGATGGAGCAGTGAGTGACCTTCGTATTCAAATAAACTGACATAGCAGGGACAACGACAGGGGGATATGCAAATTAAATGGAGATGTCCTTTTAAAGCCAAATGGAGAGAAATGACAAAAAGAAACAGGTAGGTTGTTTCGTTAATGGATACTGCAGAGGGCAATTCTTCAATAAATTGTTTCTCTGAATTGCTATAAATAGTTAAAGCATTGTAAGAATCAATACGCTATGAATTAAATTGAGACATTTCTCTTCTCTTAAGCATTATTCTCCAATTTATCATCTATTATTCTCTCCAAATTTCTCTGGTGTTACAATCATTCGTCTGGTAAACAGAACAGTATCCAGATTGAATATGACCAAAATTCTCCAAATTAATTGAGTAATATCCTCAACTCACTCCAGGATATTACATCATATCTATCCTACAAAATCTCAAATTAGCATCTTTCAAAACCACTCAAAACAAAATTTAAATCATGCCAATCTTGCCATTTAAACAATATGTTTAAAATTACTCATATTAACATTTCTCCCTCTCCCTCTCGCGCTCTCTCTCCCTCTCTTTTTTTTGAAATGCTGACAGTAACTGTCAGACCCTCTCTCTCTCTCTCTCATGTGTACACAATTATTTTTTATAAATTCATCCCCATGTTTGCAACGATAGGGGTATTAATGTAATAGTTCTTGGGTAACAAGTTACAGAGGGAATTTTAGGCGAGATATAATATATTTTAAAATTTTGTGAGGCAAAGAAATATAACTTTAATATGACAACAACAATGGCACGACCCAAACAAAATAAGACCCCTAAAAAGCACAAGTGAAAAGAAAAAAGAAGAGATCATACCTCATCAGTAGATCTGGGGTCATAAACTAAAGAATCTCTAAATTCTCCTAAGCCAAAATAGATGTCATCTCTTGATAAAAGCACATGTGTACAGTAGCACTCCAAAGGACCAGTACTGCCATACATGATCTAAAATATAGGTGCATATTGGATTATATTAAGGATTAAAATAAAAAAGAACAACACAAGCATTATAATATAAATTAAACCTCAGCTATCTCTTCCATAGTTGCCCATTGGTTCCTTTCCAAAACCTCCATCCAAGCACACTCCAAGATTGACGGGTCCTTTGAGGAGAAAGAAGCAAAATAAGTTAGCATATCATAATCTCGTTAGAAGTTAACGTAGGATCATACATTATACATAGTGTGTACCAATAATTCTTCAGCTTTCTTTGCAAAATCAGCGATATCAGAGTATTCAGTTACTTCAATGCCAGGTACAATATATGTGATCTGATGTGGCCTTATTGAGGATACAAAGCCATTCTGTGGAAAGGAAAAGTAGCAATTATGATAATGGTCAATGATATAAGACAAAATCAACGTAAGGAGTAATCTTGTTCAAAATTAAGTAGTACAAACCTGATCATGAACAATCCAATTTTGCTTTTCATCATGCCTATGCACCACTGCCAAAACTAGTTTCTCTGAATCCTTTTCAAATTCGAGTAATGTTCCCTTTTGCAAGGTCTTATTCTCTGTTTTTATCTCTGGCCCATCCTTTATGCTTGTTAATCCCACTCTGCCAAAAATTTATTTGTCAATGGTAATAATTTTGAACTAAACTTGGTCAGCTAGCACTAAAAAAACATTTTTTTTTAAGAACTGACATCTGGTCCTGGCAACAAACTGAGAGTACAAATGCTTACTTGTGATTTTTATATGCACCAAAAAAAATTCAGAAGTTAACTGAAAGGAGAAAAACCCATACTGGGATGAAGCCCGAGTTCTCCTTTTTTGATGCTGCAATTCCTCCATAACTAAATCCATGAAACTACCGTGGAACCGGGTCTGGTCACCACCGGTGAAACTTAAGCTCAAGTTAAAAGACCAAAACCTTGAATCAGGATGAACAAACCCTAGGCTGTTACTGTTACACCTTGTTAAGGAGCGGTGATGAAAGAAACCGAGAATGGAGCATAAGTTCATGGTTCGGTTTGCCATGGGAGTTGTCCTGGGATAGACGGCGGCCTGAATGCAAGTGGGAATTCTTCTAGGGTTGCATGGCCATGGAGATGGAGGAAACAAAAGAGGTAAGGGGTAAGGGGTAAGGGTTTTAGGGAAGAAGGGGATTAGAAAGCGGATGAGGGAGGGAGGGAAGGGTGATAAACAAGTCGGATTTGGGTTTGAGTTTTTTCTTGGATGAATTTGGATCCGATTGGAATCAGCATCTCAACCGTCAATCCAACCCAAGAGCTAGATTTTTTTTTTCAAGATATTTTCACATAGTTGCAAATATATTCCACGTAAGCCCTCTCTTTCATTAGCAATTTATCACAAAATTCATTGTACTATTTTTTGACCACCAAACCATTAACCATCCCACTCCTCAAACTTTTAATTCAAAACTCTATCGCCCTGTTCGGCTATTGTAAAATAGCAGAATTGAGGATCTATTCTAATTAGAGGTTTAAATAGTATTTATTGTATCATTGCATAATCATTAAAAAAACAATTCTCTTGTTTTATTGTGTTGTTAAGCGCGTTATAGCGTGTTATAACATCAGTAGCATCATAACTTTTATGGTCTTTAAACGCTATAGTGCCGCCATAGCGCGTTATAAAACTCTGATTCTAACCAAACAAAAATGAAATGAGCTGAAACAGAAGAATTATAATGAAATAAAATATGAAGTTCTTTGGCTTTTCTCAATTTTAGTGGAAATTGAGAATTGGATACGATCATATTTATCTCTTTTTTTGCTGATGTAGCAACTTCATTCTCATTTTAATACTCTTTCACCTTCTTTTTTGTGCACGCTTTCAGAGGAGAACAAATTTGTTTCTTCATTTATTCCAATCACAATTTTTGACGATCTACTGAAATGTTATAATCATATAAAAATATCCCTCTAGCATTTGGCAATTAGGCCCCAGCAGTGGTAGCCCGCCTCCACAATAACAACTTGCAAGATAAATTTGTCATAACCAAAGTTTTTCTTATGAGCCATTTTTTCATATGGATTTTGATTCCGTATCATCCAAAAACAATAATAACTGCCACCTGTACATGTTTAATAAGGTGTTACTTGTGGCTCACACGTGTAATGTTTTTTTTTTGTGTGTAAAGGATCAGGTATTCTGATTGTTATAGTATTTGTAAAGGATTAGATATTCTGATTTTTTGTAAATATGAATCTAGGTTTTTGGATAGATGGTGTTCATGAGATGTAGATTTATACAAAATTATATGCAGTAATCACTGTTACAAATCAATAGGTGCATTTTTTTTTTAAATCATTTGAAGAATGCACATGTAAATAGGCAAAACATAAATGATAAAAGTGCAAAGACCAGCACAAGTTGATCTCATGCAGAGCATTTAGTGATTCTAAAATAAACAAGGTTATTGTTATAAATCATAGTAACAAGAAATGTAAATAAATAAGAATAAGGGAGCTATGTGTAAGGAGTTGTTAAAAACTAAAAATACTTAATTTTCAAGTATTCTGTGATTGTCTTTCAAAAGTTTGATGTTGAATAATCTATACAGTACACATAGATTCAAGAGATTTTGTATACACATATCTTTCTTATTTTCAAAGAATTAAAGAATATGGTTCTAAGTTTTGATCTCAATTTTATGCTTCTAGATATATATGAAATGTTAAAAAATAAAAAATAAAAACAGTAGTGTACCAACCTTCTTTGTCTTATACCATTTTGAAAATAATACTTTACAAGTCTTCTATGTCCTGTGCCAGTCTAAACAATCCATTTAGATAACATGTTTATTATTCTTAACATCCCTCTCATATTTTTCTAGAATTGCCATGACATGTTAAAAATAAGTAAGCATTTGTTGAATACACCAATCAATCTCAACTTCTGAAAATGAATAAGAAAGTTAATAAAGGGATCCACTTGTGTTGATCATCATCTAGCCTTCTTAGAGTAGAATTTTTTTGTTTGTTTGTTATGAATTAGGTATCCACTCTTTCTGTGCTTCTAGAACAAACAACAGAGGATCTTTTCCAATACATGGTACTTTGAAGGTATGTTAAAATTCCAATGGCACTTTACTTGAACTGTTAAACTGAAAATTTCTTATTTGTTGAAAGATGTAAGAATTGATGGGATATCACGTTCTTCATTATATTGTTTAGGCTCTAAGATTAGAAGATTTCTACTTATTTCTAAACTATTTATCTATTTATCAATTGTCTCATGTTACTGTTGCACCAGCAATCTAGAGAAAAACAATTATTTCAAGCTACTTTTTATTTATCAATTGTTTCATACTACTTTTTATTTCCTCAGCAGCTTAATTAGGATCTTAATTACGGTTTAGTTAGCTTTTACATTGCCATTCCTGTACTATAATCTTAATTCAATTTCTAGAGTATTACCATATTTGCCGGTAAAAGGAGGACTTGGACAAAAGAGAGAATCACGAATAGGCTCCTTGCCTTTTTCTATTTACCTACTTGCAAAAGGCGGGTTGGTAGGTGTTTTTCTGTTGTAAATTAGAAGTCATGGATGCTTTAAAGTTGATAGTTGTTACTTGTATGTTTTTCGATAATTTTTTTTCTTTTGGAAATGTAATATTTAGACAGTTGATATTAATATGTTCTTTTTTTTATATATAAAAATATCAACTTATTATGATTTTTTTTCTCATAAAATATGTTTCTGTTGCAATGCACGGGCACGATACTAGTAACATGTTAAGGAGCTTGCCACTTATTTCAGACCTTAGTGGGTTTGTTTTGCACTACCATTTTTGTAATTCTCTTTAGATGCCATATACTCATACGGTATGACTAATGTTCCCTTGCACATCACACATCGCGTGACTTCTCAATTTACATCTCCTATGACCACTTCACCTATTGTCTATTTAAGAAAACTGTTGATTCGAGTTATCTGTCGTAGTCTTTGTAGTGAATTCAATTCTATAGTACCTATCTATTTTCTAAAAATATATAAAAATATTTTAATAAAAAAATAGAAAAATCATTATTTTTTCTATTTAATTAAAAAAAATTAGAAATTCTATATCCGTTGAGAGTTGTTTTTCATTGAAATTTTTGCAATCCAAATCCATCAAATAATTTGACGGATTGGTTATTTTCAGAATTTTGTTGAAAATTTGATATGAATGTTGGATATTAATAAATTAAAATTTCGGCAAACTTGCCTGATGATCGGAATAACAATATTTGATATACAAAAGAACAAAGATAACATACATAAAATAATCTGCCGTGAGATTCCTCTTGCCATGTTGGTTTTATATTTGATCTCTTTGTTTTTTTTATTACTTTATACTGGAGAACAAAATGCGGTAAAAATATATAATCACGGTCGATTAAACAATCGGCCGACCACATGGGCCCCCACCATATCTGGGACTGGGATTGGCCGTTGACATGTTGAATCCGAATGTCAATATGACCAAGTTTTTTTTTAATTTATTCTTACACTGGCGGCCATTTTTATTAATATTCCTGAAACAAATATAAATTTTAAAAATGTTCATGTTTCTAATTTTTTTTTATAAATGCCCTGACTGTCTGAGTCCAGGGCGGCCCAAAATATCCTGTGAGGCGCCAGCCCCCAGGGCGCCTCATTTGTGTTTTTTTTTTTGTTTTAAGAGAAATCTTAGTATTTTGATTTGAATAATTTTGTGAAAAACGTTTAGGATTTATGTATATGTGTATGTGTATGTCAAAAAATAAAATATTATGTGTATGGCGAGTTCAACATAGTTCAACAATAAAAAGTTCAACAGTACAATCAAAAGCGCAATTAAAGTTCGTAACATAGTTTAAACCAAATAAATCAATTCGCATAAGCAAAATACTACAACAGCATACAATTGGGGGCTAAGACTTACGAGCTGAGGAGCTTGCTCCGTTCTTTTCCTCAGCCCGACGGACGCACGCAGGACACTCCCACGTAGTGAGACGGGCGTCATTTAGCAGACCTGCATGCGGGTCCATGCAATTGGGATGAACAGCTTTGCCACATTTACAACAGAAGAACATATCCACCATATCTCCCTTCAGCTCACATAAGCAGCACTGTCCCTATCCAGGTGGAGGGATCCTGTCCACCCAGCCTTCCATCAGCATTTTTCTAATTGATGGATCAAGAGTGCTAAGAAATTCTTCATTATTTTTGGGTGAAAACATTCTTTCCACATTCCTCGTTGCGTAGGCTTCAGCCGTCCAAAAATTATTAATAAGTGCTCTTTTTGCTTTGCGTTTGGTTTTAGTTCTTTCTCTATTTTTTCTAACTTTGGGAGCCATTATAACTAGGGTTTCAAATGACAGAAAATGATTAGGAAAGCTAATTATGTGCGTAGTTAAATACTAACTGTACAGTAATCAACGGTTAATTAGGAAATAATTAGAAAATATTTAAAAAATAATTGAAATAAATATTTTTAAAATAATTAAAAGAAATATTTAAAAAAATATTTATTTCAATTTTTTTTTAAATAATTAAAAAATTAATTTAAATTACCTGTAGCTGTAGTCGCCCAGAAAATCGTCCGAAATCGCCTTCAGCTCTTTCTCCCTTCTCTCTATCTTTGAGGTGGGAGGTAGACTGATGCTGGAGTGAGAAGAGAGAGAGGAAAAATGAATAAATAGGCATCCCTAGTGGACCGCCCATGGCCCAGGTGGTCAGGACCTTAGCAAACCGCCCCTGTCACAGGCGGTCTGCTGGGAGTGTGGGTCGCAAATAAAAATTACGATTTCAAGATAATTTCTTAGTTTGAATGTATTTACTTGAAGTGTACTGTTACGCTTTTAATTATATTGTTGAACTTTAATTGTATTATTAAATTGTGTTATAATAAACTTGCTATTTTGCTTGTGTGAACTTTTTTGTTTGGTTTGAACTAAGTAATGAATTTTAATTGCGTTTTTGATTGTATTGTTGAACTATGTTTATAACTATACTTATTTCTAAGCCTTACAAGCTGGGAGTGTGAGTCGCCCAAAAAAATTACGGTTTCAAGATAAAAAAAAATACCAACATGAACATAAAATAATAAAACATAATGTCAACATAATGCACGCCAATGTAATACAGCAGTCCCATAGTCAAAATACTACAGTCAGAAATATATCACAATAAATAAAAACTCTACAGTCATCATCTCCGTCTCCTTCCGGAAAGAGACAACTTAGGAGCCGCTATGCCCTTGCCATGCCTATGCGGCTGCATGCGCCTCTGAGGACTCACATCTCGTGACGCATCCTCTCCCAGATCCTCCTCATCCTCGTCCCCCGTATACATGTGCTGCGTACCTATCCTGGCTGCCCATGGATCAAATCCAGCAGCTGACTCTGCATTGGGGGGCTGTGTACGCAGCTCCCATGGATCTTGCTCCTAGCTTGCAGCATACGTGGAAGGAGGCGGTGTGCCAAATAATGCAGAGACAAAGCCATCTGCAGTTTGAGATGAACTCCCACCAGCCTCAAAGTCATGCTCCATCTCCACCCCATATCGTGGTCTGTAGGAGTCATACGCCTCTGCATCTGTATCTGCCGGGGCCAGCTCATCCATGCTGAATCTGGGATCAGCATTCCAACGAGGTGCTCCATCCTATATTAAAATAATATTAGTTTTGCTACATACAAAGAACTCTGCAACAAATAATGGTATAATTGGCGACTGACCGTGCCAAGCTCTACTGGAACTTCGTATTTATTTTTATAAGCATCCCATCCTTGGGTATTCAACACCCAGTCGTGGAACGACCAACCTGAGTCATCACCTGCATAATTGGAAGTTAACTGAGTTAGAACGAACAATTCAACGAAAAATAAGAATATTGTGTGTGTCGTACTTTTAATATTAACTTGTAATTACCTGCAGGAGCTGGCGGCATATCGTGACTGTAGATAGCCTCTGGTTGGTAGTTCGGATTTCGCGGTGCAGACTTTATCTCCCGCCAATTGATGTTCTCCCCGGCATCGCGCAGCATGCCAATGAGGCGGCCCTCAAAACCGCCTGTCTCCACTATTGGTGCAGTGTGCTGGAGCATATGGCATCCTATATATCGCCAAGCATCCCTCGCCATGCACACCAAGCTGTGTCCAACTCCTCTCGTAGCGGCCAACAGCTGCACACAACATGATTATGCCAACGGTAAGTAATTAAAATTTGCAATTTTAAATTAAAGTATGTTTCGGTTGTACTTACCGCGCGAGCATTGATCGGACCCCAAGGCATATAATTCTTGGATGAATCCATCAGTCTACGTCGAAGGGTCTCGCCATAATGGCCCGTCAAGTAGATTGACGGCATGCCCCATCTCTGGTACCATACGGCATATCTCAGATCCCCGGGACCAGCACCCAATGAATCAATAGATGGCGGGCTCCATAAGTGCTGCTCCGGATGTCGAGCCCAGTTGTACTGCATGACGAAATGCTGGCTCCAGTCGACTTTCGACTTAGTGTGCGCTGTTCTGCAAGTGCAATTAATTAGAAATGAGAGAAACAGTGGCAATATTAAAGTGATAATGAAATTAAGTAGATAATACTTACTTGTGGAACTTGTCGGTAGCATCCTTGCCCATCAGCGGGTGCTTCGAAATGAAAGCATCCAAGCCAAACTGTCGAGATACCCGATCGGGGTAGTGATACTAGACTATCCAGAAACAGATGACCGATCCCCGATAATACCATAGCTGTGTTTGCTCGAATGTCAGTGGGCTCAGCCATCCACGCTGATACCATGAACGATAAGGAAACCACTCGATATTTGCATCTCGGAGCATCTGGAGCTGACCCCGGACATAAGAAATCCCCCTACCCTTCTCTTCATGATCGTGATGACTGCCCCATATAGCGGCGTACGCGGGGCATCTGTCTCGGTCAGGACCTCCCCACCGGGGATGTGGCAATGGTATAACTAGTCGATTTATGGGCAGATGTGACCACGACCAATGCTGGAGCAAAAGAAGTGGTCCAAAAAGCTGTTTATTCTTGACCTGAAAATTTAACTTAAAATAAAAACTGGGTGCTTCTTATCCAGCCTTCAATAACAACGTATATTAATACAGACTTACCAGATAAGCATGACAGAGGCCTCTGTATAAGTGGGCGAGGACGGCTCCACCCCAGTTCCATCTTGATTCTCTCTCCAGGTCCCTCAGCAGGGAGAGATACATCATCGGGACTGCGTCACCGCTGGAATCCTCGAACATGACAGTACCGCACAAATCCAGCAGATATGCCCTAGTATACCTGCAATGTAGAATAATCGATATAAATAACTGAGATTGTTGACAAACTACTAAGTTAATTTAAATAGTTGATGCGCGCAAAAGTGTATGCACAAAGTTTCAGTACAATAAGATGTACCTTTTAAACCTTTAACACGCGTTTGAGTTAAATTGCAAGTGCACAATTCTATCAAAGTAGTATTTTAGGTATCGATCCACAGGGAGTACGATAAAAACTTAGTTCAAACTTTAGTAATAAATTTCAGAAAATAAAATAAAGTAAAGTGCAATAAAAGTAAATTGGGGGGGGTTGTTCTAACAATTCCTAAGGTTGGGTTCAATACCCAAGAGAAAGGAGTTTAAAACAATAATTGTAAATAAAAGTAAAAGAAAGAAATTGATTTGCTTTCAAGATTTAGAGATCTAGGGGTCTTTGGTCTACAATTTCTTGCTAACTCTATTAATTCGGTATTTGTTTGAATTCATGTATGATTTGATGAGGTTTCTAACCTAATATGTTATTAAGGGTTACTTTCGTAAATTAATAACGTGCCTAGGTAACTCGAACTTCTCAATGAAGTTTCCCACCCTAGTTACCTAGACCTATAAGCTCTTGTTAGTCTCTCATCTCCTCAAATATTGGTACTTCGCAATTAAGTCCATCATACCAATACCCGATTTGAATTGAGATGTCCTAATTAGGGTTTGACTTCACGATTAGGTTCTTCACCAAATTCCTAACCTTAATTTCTATAGTTCCGGCTTAGATCAAATTGGTTACAATCTTAACCTAAACCTAAGGTATTTGCATTCATAATTTGGTACTATCCTATTGATCGCAGTCAATTTTGGTTCTTTTGAATTCAAAACGGGATACTACAATTCAAGTACTAATTATGTAATTAACACAAATTATTAAATCACAGAAATTAATATCAAATCTCATAAAACAATCATAATAAAAACAAATAACCGAATAAAATAGAATTAAACAAGTTCATGCATTGACCTAAACCCCTAGAGAGAGAACTACTCCCTCATGGAGAGATCCATTACAAAAATTGGCAAAAGTAAGAAGAAATGAAATAAAGAAATGATTACACCCTTTATTTGATCAAAGCCCTCAATCTTGCCGACTTCTTGCTCAGGAAACCCTTCTTCTCCTTGCTTGAAAGCTTTCCTTTCTTCAGAATTTATCGCTAAGTGTGTAGAGAGAGAATGAGAAGGGAAGAGATGATGGATTGGATGAGATGAGATGAGTGTGGATGATAAGAGATGATATGAGATCCCCTGAATGAAAAATAAACCCCCTCTTTTATAGCTAAGGACCATGCCCAATTAAGAGCCTACAAAGTGGAGTTAGTGGGTGTTATATTTGAATTATTTTTCAGGATTTCCTTGTCCACATTCGGATGTAAAAACGTGTCCTTGGTGCGCCAAAAATAGAAACCGTGTTGAAAACGTGTATTTCTGGCTGTCTGCGAGTTTAGTGCATCCGACCGACTCCAAAGTTCCTTTTTTAGTTTCTCATGTTGTAGATCTTCTTCCTAGCTTTCCAAAAAGTGGTCGCAATCCTAAATATGAGTTATGAGTCAAAAGTTATGACCGTTTTAAGTTTAGGCTGCAGTTATGCGTTCTGCTAGTGCGGCCAGGCAACCCGCACTGCTACAGTACAATCCGCACTGCGATCCGCACTGGAATCCGCATTGCTACAGTACCATCCGCGCTGGCATCCGCACTGGGATCCGCACTGCGTCCTCACAATCCGCACTGCGGATGCATCGAGATCCGCACTAGGCTCGGACTTTTCCTGTGCGACCAGAGTGCAGCTGCATCGAGATCCGTGCATCCGCACGGATTTTGATGTATAGCTTATTATACCTTTTTAAAATTGGCGCGCGTCCAGAAATCCATCTAAGTACTTATTTTGGCCATATTCCAAACCGTATGTTCGCAGTGGGCATTTTTCTTTGGTTTTTCTTCATTTTTCTTCATCTCCTGTAAGTTAAAATCAAGCAAACGCAATAACTTGATCCTAGGTGTAATCTATTCACTTTATATTCAAAATACAAGATATTTGGTGTTATTTCGTGATAGAAATCAGATCGAATATATATATAATTTAGGCCTATCAATAGTGTAATAGTAACTCCTGACCGCCTCAATGTCATCAGTATCGGGAAATATCTGATTCTGAAAGAAGTGAGCCCGGAGTGCCTTTAGATAAATACAGTACCCGGAATAGCGGAACTCCTCCTCCTCCCCCTTCTTCTTCTTGTATTTCTTCTGCAGAGTCTTCGGATCACACCCTAACAACTCCGGTATCATCCTCTGCAGCTCTGGATGGTCTGAGATGCCACTTATGGGGTCGCCATCGATACGTAAACCCCATAGGGTGCTCACATCACCGAGGGTGATTGTCATCTCTCCAGGCGGGAGATGAAATGTATGCGTCTCAAGTCGCCATCTCTCTGCTAGACCATGCATCAGAGACACATCGATCTTACTCTACGGCATGGTGGCAAGCTGGTACAACCCGAGGTTCAAGATGTATCGCTGCATTTCTTTATGGGGAACGAACGGAATCTCAGACCTGCGGTGCCTCACCGTAAGCATGACATCATCCTGTATTTATTATCAATTTGTCAGACTCAAATCGTGCAATTTTTTTAGTAACTTAACAGAATGTCATTTTTTTAAGTATAAAGATCATATATCTCAAGAGATGCCAATGAGACGCGGTGCTTAACATGATGGGTCCATAGAAGATGACTAAATGTGTCAGGATCATGCACACCATCTGAAAAATTGTCCTGAGACGATGGATCCACTCCAATCGGATCCTCAAAGTCCCTGCCAGTCGTATCGGCTTGAGACGACGGGCCCTCTCTAGTCGGATCCACCGAGGACGTGCTCGCTCCACTCGAATCCACAGCATCTGCACCCGCTGCAGGCTCAGCTTGTACTCCCCACCGTCTAACTCTAGGCATACTACATTTACCAAAAAATATTAATCAAAACATACAATTTACATAATTTTACATTTTTTTGAAATTTTTTTACTATTTTTTTATATTTATTGAAAATCACTATTTCAAATGGTCCACAATTTTCAGATCAAGTGATTTTCTAAATATCTAAAAAAATCGTGCAAAAATTACAAAAAAATATCATTTGGTCTCCAAACACATATTAATATGGAGAACAGTATGAAAGGTTCGGATCAACCATTAGGATTTTGAAACCTCGAATATCAAGCCATAGCACGGACCAACCCGTGATATGCATAGTATCATAGACTCACTCTATTAATTATATAATTAATATAAAAATCATTGTTAAATTTTTACTTTTTAAAATAAATATTATTTTCAAAATTGACAAACAAATAAACTTTACAAAAAACAAAATTATTTTTTAAACAAAAAAAATGCATGTACATGCAATTTAACAAAATTTTGGGTTTATTTTTTTTAGATTTATTGAAAATCATATACATGCAATTATTTTGGGTTTACTTTTTTTAGATTTATTGAAAATCATATACATGCAATTATTTTAGGTTTATTTTTTTTAGATTTATAAAAAATTATATACATGCAATTTAATTACATGCAATTATTTAGGGTTTACTTTTTTTAGATTTATTGAAAATCATATACATGCAATTATTATGGGTTTACTTTTTTTAGATTTATTGAAAATCATATACATGCAATTATTTTGGGTTTATTTTTTTTAGATTTATTGAAAATCATATACATGCAATTTAATAACATGCAATTATTTTGGGTTTACTTTTTTTAGATTTATTGAAAATCATATACATGCAATTTAATTACATGCAATTATTTTGGGTTTACTTTTTTTAGATTTATTGAAAATCATATACATGCAATTTAATTACATGCAATTATTTTGGGTTTACGTTTTTTAGATTTATTGAAAACCATATACATGCAATTTAATTTCATGCAATTATTTTGGATTTACTTTTTTTTAGATTTATTGAAAATCATATACGTGCAATTTAATTACATGCAATTATTTTGGGTTTACTTTTTTTAGATTTATTGAAAATCACTGTTTTTGCATGGTCCACAATTTTGATATACATGCAATTCTTTGAAATTTTAAACTACACAAAATATTTACATACCTAAATTTTAAAATTAAAAAAATTGAGATATACATGCAATTTACTTACAATAAAAAAAATATATATGTCATCTTTAAACAAATATTGATATATTTCAAAATAATTAGTTTTAGTTCAAATTATTTTGTATTGATATATACATATTTTTCATGAACTATCAGAAAAATAATTTTCAAAAAATAAATATGCATATTTTTAAATCATAAACCCTAAACCCTAAATTCTTAAACAGTTCAACTATTTGAACCATAAATTCTAATCCTAAATTAAACCATAAACCCTAAATTTTTAAGTAATTCACAATTCACAAACATAAACCGTAAATTTAACTATAAATCCTAAATTAAAAAAAAAAATTCACAATTCACAACTATAAACCCTAAATTGAACCATATGACATTCAAGCAATTTTACCATAAATCATAATCCTAAATTCGAGCAATTGAACCAATTCAAGCATCCAATTCAAGCAATCAAGCAATTCAACCATCTAATTCAACCATCCAATTCAAGCATGTCATTGCCACAATTCAAGCATCCAATCCAACCAATTCGACCAATTCAATCAATTCAACTAATTACTCACATTTAACCCTAAACATCGAATCGAACCAAACTGAATCACATTTAACCCAAACCCTAAACCCTAATCGAATAAAAAAAAGATAACTCACTTGTTCGATCGAGAGAGAAGCGAATCGAGGCGCGAGGCAGTGACGAGCGTGGTGCGAGGCAGTGACGAGCGTGGTGCGAGGCAGCAACGGGTCAACCGGTAGGGCTTCCTTCTTCTTTTTTTCTCTTTTTTTTCGGATTTTTTTGGTGTTGGGTGAAGGCAGAGACGAGGGGGAAGAAGGGGCTCACGGGTGTATTTTACTGGGCAGTGGGGCGCCCGTCCCTGGGGCGCTTTACATGGGATATGGGACGCCAATCCCTGTGGCGCCTCACTGGTGGTATGGGCCGCCACAGCCCGTGGCGCCTCACAGGTATTTTGGACCGCCCTGGGCCCAAGCGGTCAGGGCATTTATAAAAAAAAAAAATTGAGGACAGGGGCATTTTTAAAATTTACATTTGTTTCAGAGATATTAATAAAAATGGTCGCTTCAGATGGTATTAATGTTTTAAATTACTACCGTCACATAACAAAGTAATAAAAAAGAATAATTATAACAAACCCCCCCACTCTCATCCCCCCATTTTCCCCGCACTCTCTCTCTTCCTTAACTGCATATATCCCCCCACTAATTTTCCTAAAAGTTTTCTTTTATCCCCCCACTAATTATAAGAAACCCCCCACTCCCATCCCCGCATTAATTATGCCTTCCTCTAATATCAATTCTTGCATTAATTATTTCTTTAAAAACAATCTCTGCATTAATTATACCGTTTTCTAAAAACAATTTCCGTTAATAATGCTTATCTGTTAATTGATGTTAAAAAAATATTTATCATTATTTCTGAGAAGTATTTATCCTTGTAACATAGAGTATTTATCCATGTAACATAGAATATTTATCATTATGTCTGAGAGTATTTATCATTGATGTTTTACTGTAAGTTGCAAT
The DNA here is from genome assembly GCA_033356055.1 of Carex pumila. Taxonomy (NCBI): domain Eukaryota; kingdom Viridiplantae; phylum Streptophyta; class Magnoliopsida; order Poales; family Cyperaceae; genus Carex; species Carex pumila. Next base: position 29,492 of record JARJHM010000466.1, on the reverse strand, counting down.
TATGTCTAAGAAGTATTCATCTATGCAATACAAAGTATTTATCTATGTAACATAAAGTATTTATAATTATGCATGAGAGTATTTATCATTGATGTTTTTACTGAAAGTTGCAAGTATGGATGAGAAATATTTATCCATGTAACATAAAGTATTTATCCATATAATGTAAAATATTTACCCATGTAATATAAATATTTATCCATATAATGTAAAATATTTATCATTATGTATCAGAGTATTTATCATTGGGTGAGGAGATTGTTTATTTAATGGTCTCCAGTTGTGCGGGGATGATTCAAAATTTTTTTTTTTTGTGTGGGGACAATTAATGGATTGATTTATTCTTTCATAAATAGAGATCATTGCATAGGGTTTAATACCTGACAAATTCAAGTTAAATACTTCGATGCTTCAAGTTAAATATTAACAGTTTTTTAAACGCTCATTAATGATTGAGTGGTCCTCCCATGTTTAATGGTCCCCAGTTGTGCGGGGATGATTAAAAAAAAAAAAAAATTTTGTGCGGGGACAATTAATGAATTGATTTATTCTTTCATAAATAGAGATCATTGCATAGGGATTAATACTTTGAAAATCGAGGATAAATACTTTGATGCTTCAAGTTAAATACTAACATTTTCTGAAGAGTATTAATGATTGAGCGGTCCCCCCATAACTTTTTTAGCAGTTAGTGCGGGGTTTTTTGCGGAAATGGACCTGCGGAGATTGTTATCAGCGTCCAATAAAAAAATACTAATGGCCATGGGAGACGTTGACACCATTTAGCCTTACACAATTTGCCATTGTCCTCTATGAACAAATTTGACCATCGACCTCCATTTCTGCATAGGAAGCATATTCATCTTCCCGCTGGGTGCCGACTAACTAATAAGCACGAGCTGGAATGGTCTCCTTTTCAAATTCCATAGACTTATTAAGTTTCAATATAAGCCAAAATTCATAGACTCTAGTCTAGTGTAAAAGTTTAGTTCTAGATCTTTGAGACAGTTTCTAGAAGCTCCAAGACTTATAATCTACGGTGTATACTAAGATGTTGGAACTGGTTGTTGTGAAATTGTACGGGAGTCGGCCAATAATGAGATCCACTGAGAAGCCAGGCTCGAGCGACATTCATAAATCATAATGAAGCTCAGTAAGTGTGTAAAGTGATTGTCTGTAACGATCATTACTGTCCAAATTCATAGAGAACTACTGTTCAATTAGAATTAGCCATCTATGACCCGGCACAGAAAAATAACAGAGGAATGAACCTCAACCATCACCAGGTTGAAGGATATCAATTATCGGAGTTCGTGTCCCCTCAGGTTCCTGAGGACTGAGGCCCAAGTTAGAAAAACGCACTCCAAAATCCAAATCAATCCGGTGCCTATTAAGACTGTGGAGCTCTGCTTTGAGATTCGTGCCAATTTATAAAAACGGCCGGACTTGCATCTCAGGTACCTGCGGTGATACGGATTCCAATTATTACGATCTGCGCAAATTGACGCTACGGATGGATCTGACCGAGCAGATAGTAGGAAGCTTCGCGTACGAGGATTTTTTAATAACTACGAGTCTATGATAAAGATGTGAGCTTTTTTTTCATCCTTTTCTCTTTCTTTGCTAATTTAGTTACAACTTTTTTTTTTTTTTTTTTATCAAATTTCATGTTTTAGTTGTAATAAATCAGCATTCTATCATTTTTGTTACATTTTACTTATATTCGCTGAATAAAAGGATGAGATTTTTCTTTTTGGATAAAACAACTTGTTATTTTATTACGGAATTGTTAAAAAAATAAAAGCGAAAAAAAGTTTCACGCAGGTTAAGTGGTTAACAGTAAAAAAAAGTTTTACTTATATTCTCTGTCATTTTTTTATGGACTGTTATTTATAAAAAACCTCCTCCGTACGATATAAAAGATACGCTCTCCATTAGCAATAAAAAGTGCCTCTCCAGTACTCATGCTTGAGGCATTCACGTGGGAACACGCCGAGAGCCGCAGGTGCCCCGAGGTCACAATGGAAGTGCCACGTGTAAAATTTGGACTGGAATTCTCCAGTCACTATGACACCGGAACAAGTAAAGTTTCACGACCATATGATTACAAAATGCTTGTTACTATCAAAAAATTACTAAAAAGATCCCATAATAACCCATTGGCAATAAATCATTGCATTTATCTGCTTGATTCATTGAACTTATTCTCTCTACAGTTTGTTTTGGTGGTTATTAAATAATCGGAAAATGCGAGAGACCTACGCCTCAAAAAACTACTACAAGTCTACAACTACTCTCTCTCTCTCTCTCTCTCCTTCTCTAGGTTTTCTCCGAGGTACGCTAATTTCACAGCAACCCATTTTCTGTCTTTTGCTTCCCCTAATTAGTTTGCTGTTTAAATCAGAAAGTTTCAACTGTCCAATTTTCAAATTTTTTTGCTAATTTTGGGAAAATATTCAAAATCAATGACCATGGATACCAGCATCTACGATTTCTTAACAGTCAATCCCGAACTTAAATATTTCCCCCCAGTTTCTTCAATGTCTCCTCAAATTTCTGTTTGTAGTAATGAATTTTATTCATCAGAAGATGTAAACCCAGGGTTCTTACCAGTATCACCTTACCAAAACGGGTTCTCTGACTCGACCCTGATACCCGTTACACCCAATGTTACAGCAACCTCTCTTGTGCAGAGCCCCGTAATGGATCTGAACCAAAACCTGAAACCACAATTGGATTTGTCAGAGGATCCACTGATGTTCTCTGACATAGATTTTAACTATATTAGCCGAATACTGATGGAAGAAGATATTGAAGAAAAATTTGAGCAATATCCAGAAAACCCTGATCTTTTAGCAGCACAAAAACCATTTCTTGAAATCCTGGAATCAAATTCTTTACCGTCTCCTGATCAACCTCCTTTGCCCTCTATCAACAGCTCAGAAAGCCCAGACGACACCTTTGTAGATAGTTTAATTAATTATGATTGCAATTGCTGTGATAATAGCCCCTTCTTGGATAATGCCAATGCAGTGTCTTTTGATTTGGATCAGTTTTTCTCGCTAGAAACAAAATTAAACACACCTCCTGCAGACTATTCTGCTCAGTCTTCCTTCTCTTCTACAAACAGTAATAACACTGCCTCAGATGTGTTGGATATTCTAGACGAATCGCTACAAACCCAACCCATTTGGCAGTTCAATAAGGGTGTCGAAGAGGCTAATAAATTCCTCCCAAATGGAGAAATGTTGATTATTGACTTACAGACTAACAGGATTTCTAATTCTCCCCCTGTTAAAATTAGACCTGAAAAAGAAAACAAAATAGCAAAAGAAAAAGAAGGAGAAAGAGAAAGAGAAAGAGAGAAAGGAAGGGCAACCCATAGAGGCAAGAAGCATGAGTACACTGAAGATGCATTGGATTCTGAAGAAACTAGATTTAACAAACAATCAGCAGGAAACCCGGAAGAATCAGTACTTGCCCGTGATTTGCTTGACAAAGTACTTCTATGTAATGGTGAAACTTGTTCAAAAGGGGTTAAAGAGTTGCGTGAAGCACTACAAAACAAGACAGGCAGGCACTGCAACCACTCTAAGTCGAATGGCCCCACAAAAGGTCGCAGAAACAGGCAGTCAAAGAAGGATGTAGTAGATCTCACAACACTCCTCTCATCTTGCGCACAAGCGGTCGCAACTGATGATCGTAGATGTGCTGCAGAGTTTTTAAAACAGCTGAGACAACACTCTTCAGTGACCGGAGATGCGGATCAGAGGCTGGCGCATTATTTTGCTGATGGGCTGGAGGCCCGCCTGGCAGGGACTGGCAGTCAGATTTACCAATCCTTCACTATGAAACCAATTCCCTCAACTGATATCCTAAAAGCGTACCAGCTGTACCTTGCGGCAAGTCCTATCAAAAAAATCTCTCACTTCTTCTCTAACCAAACTATACTAGATGCTGTGCAAAATGCCACAACAGTTCATATTATAGATTATGGGATTTATCATGGGTTTCAGTGGCCATGTCTTATTCAACGGCTGTCTAAACAGTCTGACAGGCCGCCCAAATTGCGGATTACAGGTATTGACTTGCCACAGTCGGGTTTCCGCCCAGCCGAGCGGATTGAGGAAACTGGTGCCCGTTTAGCTGATTATGCCCGTACTTTTAATGTCCCGTTTGAATTCAAAGCCATTGCTGCAAGATGGGAGAATGTAAGAGTAGAGCATCTTGATATAAGGAAGGATGAGTTGCTTGTAGTTCATTGTCTTTATCGGTTCAAAACCCTACTGGATGAGAGTGTGGTGGCTGAGAACCCAAGAGACATTGTTTTGAAGACCATAAGAAAAATGAACCCGGATGTATTTATTCATGGCGTTGTTAATGGGTCGTATAACACACCCTTTTTTGTGACCCGGTTTCGGGAAGCAGTCTTCCATTTCTCTGCACTTTTTGACATGCTGGAAACGAATGTGCCGAGGGAGGACCCACATAGACAATTGCTTGAGAAGGCAGTTTTCGGCCGGGAGGCTGTTAATGTAATTTCGTGCGAGGGGTTAGATAGGGTAGAGAGGCCTGAGATGTACAAACAGTGGCAAGTGAGACTCATAAGAGCTGGGTTTAAGCAACTGCCGCTTGATCCAGAAATAATGAAGAAGGCGAGAGAAAAAGTTCAATCTTGTTACCATAAAGATTTTATAATAGATGAAGATAACAGGTGGCTGTTGCAAGGCTGGAAGGGTCGAATCTTGTTTGCGCTTTCAACGTGGAGACCGAACTATCGTTTACACTAGGTGGTGCATTATTGGTGCTCTTTAGCATTTGTGAGTTCTGTTGTTAATTGCACTCTTACTTGATTAATTCTGATGTTCTCTTTTGTTGTGTTAATAGTTGTATTTGAGACTTGTGTACTGGTATCAAGCTTTTTAGCTAGCATTTGTATCCATGATGCTCTAGTGTTTCATCACCTTAGAGATTTTGGCTTTTCATTTTCTTAGTTCTGCTTGTACATATGCTGATAATTTTATTTCTAGATATTCTTGGAAGTTAAGTTGCATGTCTCATGAGATTTGGGGTTTTTCCCCCATGTCCCATCTTCTTTTTATTTGGGTCAATTTCTGAGATTCTTGCGAGTCAAGTTGCATGTCTCATGAGACTACTATGGAATATTTATTCATGGTGGAGCAAGCTTTTTTTTTAGTTTAATTAAACCAACTTCACAGTCTAACAAAAACAACAATATCTTCTCAAGTGGCTGAGCTAAGGATAGGAATTGATACGACATACCTTCACTGATAAGATAAAAATAAAAAGAGGGTCCCGAGTAAATCAATAAATAATTTGAAGTCGGGAATTATTTGTTATAAGATTTTTTTATACCTTAGTCAATGTCTACGATAAAGAATTCATAAGACATCTAGGTACCAGACAAGAATGACGAAGATGATAATGACTATGAATTAAATGCAATATGGCAATAGGGAGCTCAGGTTCCTTGTACCACATTATGTTCTCCTGGAACAGTATCAGGAGGTGGATTTAACATTATTGGTGGAGTAATGGAGAAATATCTTAAAGTTTTCGGGATCCTAGATACAAGTGTGTCGGGTGTTCAATTATTGGCCATTTAAGATTCGACAACACAAGACATCCTATTAGACAAGAATGTGAGAAGATTCGGATCATACAAAACAAAGAAGACTCTCTAAGGGCCTTTGCTATTCTGGAAGAATCAAATCGATTATGGTTTCGTGTTTCATATTTCATATTCAACATACATGGTCCTGGAGATGATCTTACAATGTATATCATACCCCTTTATAATTGAGGAGAGGTTATGTAGCCGTTGTCTAGTTGTCTAAATTACAATTTCTCTAGCTGTTGCCTACTTGTTTAAATTACAATTTCTGAACATACAAATACTCAAATCTTGTTAGATATTATATTTAGCTTGACAGCTTTTGCATGATGCTACTATGCTAGCTTGATTTCGTTTGATAATTCTCTGAGGCAAATCTGGCAAATCTGGCAAATCTTACAACGGGTGATGATGGTTTCATTAGCCCCAATCAGTATTATCAGAGTCACTTAATGTTGAAACAAGTTATATGCACTGGTTGTAAAAATCCTGATAGCCTCTATCAGCTTTATCAAAAATAAAAAAGTTATATGCACTGGATTGGTACAGTTTTGATTGATTGGTTGAGATTTGATTAATTGGCGGTGTTAGAATTATTAATTTTGACCATAAAATCGCCATTTTTGGTATGTATAGCTTGCATGGACCGTGTGTAAACTAGGTTTAACCAGAAATAAACCTATTTTGGAAATATCCAGTTTGTACCCTATTTTGTGTGTGAGCACTGCGCAGGGCCCAGGCTCGTGTTTTATTTTTTCTTTTATGTCTGTTTAAGGTTTATTATACTCCAGCGTTTGGTAGCCACTACCTAGCCTCTCATTCATAAAAAAAAAATTAAAAAAATAATAAAAAAATAATAAATTTGTTTATACCCCAGAACCATTGCTCTCACAAGATCTACAGAAGTGCAGATACTTCTAGGCGTAGTCCGTTTGATCTCTCTTAGAGCATCTACATCTCTGAAATTCTTGGAGTTTTTAATCTGATGTGACAGTTTCTAAACTAGTTTCAGGAATGTAGATGAATTTCTTATTTAGCAACTTTGCTTCAAAGTTTCTTAATAAGAAACCGTTTATAAACTCTGACATGGCCAAATAATTGGCTGAAATTCTTTTCTCTTGTAATTTATTTGCTGATGTGGCAATTAAGAAACTCTAATTTTGAGTTTCAGGAATGTGAGAGTTTAGAAACTTTCAGTGATAAAATTTTTAAAAATTAGTTAACAATTATTTAGAAACTCCAAGAATTTCAGGGATGTAGATGCTCTTAGCTCGAATTCTCATCCTCTAAATATCTCAAACTTTCAGTTGATCAGTGAAAAATCCAGATCGCTCAAATTCTTTCTGCACAAATCTTAAATCACAATAATACTATCACCATGCAATCCGAAATTCCGAATAGGCACAGAAAAATATTTGGCCGGACTCTATATAAACTGAAAATTTGAGATATCGAGGAACGAGGATGCATACTCTCTTTGCTCTCCGTCAATACTTCTCCCGTTGTTAGAAATTTAATGTCTTAAGCGTCCGACCAGAAATTGACTTGCTGTTATACAAAAGTCTCTTATTTTTTTCATTGCAGTAATTTATTGCCTTCTATAGAAAATAAACCAAGTAGACGTCACAAGCCACTACCACTTGGGTCGCACTAGCATCTACTGAATGTGCTTACTTTTGTAGCCAACAAATGAATACCGCTCAGGACTATGCAACAACATTACAAAACTTAAAAGCAGATCATATAAAATAAACTAAGAATTTTCTTAGAAGCAATTGATAAAATGGTAGAAGCTCTAAAGCTTTTGTTGTGTGGTTTTGAAAATATGACAGGTCTTAAAATTAATTTTCATAAGAGTGTCATGATTCTTTTGAATCTAGATGAATTAGAGAGTACTAGACTTGCTTTCCGTTTTAAATGTACTGTGAGTCAACTTCCCATTACGTATTTAGGAGTTCCTATTCATTGGAAAACTTTACCTGATGATTGTTGGAATGTTTTAATTGAAAAAATTGAAAAAAAATTGCAAGGATGGAAAAGTAAAATATTGTCTATTGGGGGATGAGTTAAACTTTTAAACTCTGTTATTTCAGCAATTCATTTATATTGGTTAGCTCTTTACAGGATACCAGCTCAAATCAGCCATAGGATAGATAAACTCCAACATCGCTTCTTATGATATGGAGGTAGTTCAGTTAGGAAAAAAAATTCTTTGGTTCTATGGAATGTAGCTTGTGCAGATAAGTCTCAAGGGGGATTGGGGATTATTAATCTTAAAACAATTAATTCTGCTTTATTAGCCAAATGGTGGTATCACTTTAATGACCCTATAGTTATAAATAAATGAAAAGATATTCTAAAAGCCAAATATGGACTGCAAGAGGTCCACTATCAATTATCAGCTTTTTGAAGGGATGTTATAAAAATTAAACATATAGTTGAGTTAGGTTTTAGAAAGACTATTGGTAATGGAACTGAGGTGTTATTTTGGATTGATTGTTGGCTAGGTGAGTGTTCTATTAGTGCTTAATTTCCTAATTTATTTTCAATTGCATCAGATATTGGTTTGACAGTAGCCTCAGTTTTAGGAAATGGACAAATTAATCTCATTTTTAGACGACAGCTGACAGGGTCGTATAGAGGCGAATGGATTACTTTGATAAATGATTTGAGTTCAATAAATCTGATTCGAAATAAACAAAATGTTTTACATTGGAGATGGAACGCTACCGGTAGATTTATAGTTCATTCGTTTTACACTTGGCTTGAATTTGGTGGGGTGAAAAAGAAATATTTTGATACTATTTTGGAAAGCCAAAATTTCTTTTAAAATTAAGATATTTTTATGATTAGTAAAGTAAAAGAAAGTTTTAACGAGGGTTAACTTGAGTAAAAGGGGTTGGCAAGGTGACGTAGATTGTTCTTTTCGTGGTGAATTAGAAACTGTTGATCATTTATTTTTACAGTGTTCTTTTGCTAAAATAATTTGGAACTGGATTGCTGAATATAACAACTTTGATTTTAATATTAGCACTATGGAGGAACTTTGGTTTATTGATGCGTTAATACCATTAAAAGATAGGCTATTAATAGAATTAGTACGAGGGGCTGTTCTATGGTCTTTATGGTTGGCAAGAAATAAGTGTTTTCAGGGAGTTAGAGCTAAACCTCGAGCATTAGGTGCTAAAATTATTTCTCTCGCAAAATTTTGGGTGGCTTCAAAAGGAAATGGATCTATCCTTAAATTATCATTAGTACTTCCTATTAATGTGTTGCATATTCTTATTTTTTGTGATGATTTGATTACATAGGAAGAGGAGTTGGATGGGAGAGTGCAGGAGCACAAGTTCCCTTTGCTTACAAATGGGTCCGACACACGGGAGGGTGAAATTTGATATTATTGTGCAACCATTTTGTTTTTAGTTTTGAGGCTGTTTCTTTTATTAGTGTTTGCTAATTGGTTGGTTATTGTCTTTGACTCTTGGATTCTGGGTTTTTCGCTTTGATATGCTATAGGTTAGTTTACATACGTTCTACTGTAATTGATTGGTACAAGGACTGGTACCACTGGTACCAGTACTTACCTAACATTGTATGGTTTCGACTTATGAAATCGGTGGAGTAGTCCACTATTATAAAAAAAAAACAAAATAAAATAAACTAAGACATCAGGCACCATACTTGGCTGCATATACTATATAAGCAATCCTCTAAATATGGTTATGGAGCAACAAAAGATAAGTGATACCTTCTGCCAATATAAAGAGCTTTCGGAAAATTATCAGTTTCAAACGCACGTCACCTAAGAAATACCAAGCAGACCACACCAGCCACTAAACTCTGTAATATAATAGCACCAGCATACTATACTGTCTCTCCAGTTTATGCCTTTACCACTGGCCATATTAAGCAAATTAAAGCCACGACACCTTTTCTTTCTCTTTCGTTTGTTATAGTTCTGGAAAGTAGAGATGAAAGATAAAAACTGACACCTAATCATTTTAAACCAGATTTGACCTCAGGCACCTCATACAAAAGTTGAACAATATCTATAAACTACAAACATAACAAAATTATGAAAAATTGATTTTAGAAAAATAATAAAATTGCTTACACGGGAAAGCTCCATCACAACAAAACTGCTGACCCAGGAAAGAGACAAACCCCTTTGTTAAAATTACCTGTATAAGATAATATAGCCATGCAAATATACATTTAAGCCTTAGGATACCTTTCTTGAGAGGTTCTTCATACCCGACCCAAGACACTTGAGCAAGACAGTGCCAGAATTTGGATCAGGTTTAATATCAAATTTCACACCAAGAAAATCTCTGATATTTCTTAGAGTTTCTATGCCATATGGTGTGAGCTTTCCTACGCGCACCTTTGATATGTCAGGTGGACACAGAGCGCACAAAATAAATAATAAACCCTGTTTAAATGAAAACAGAGGTCAAATTAATTTTTTTTTCGAATATACTATAAATTAAAATAAAAAAATCACGCGTAACCACACAGAACATCAATGAATAGTTGAACACCTCAACAATAAAAGGAACTACTATTTGCCCCAAAAGGAAAAAAAAAGGAAATCCATAGTTGAACACCTTTATATGTGAACCAAAATATACTTATTTTCTATCTGTGTAGAGAGAAATATAGGAGAAAAAATGGGTATCTTGAAATCTTGTGAGTTCAGAGAGGGTGAAACAACCAGTTTCATGTAGAATTTCTCAAAATGTAGACTGCATTACAGCATCCATTAGAACACAAACAAAAGGTAAAGCCATTTGCAGCCTAAATTTTTGGTATTATGCCAGTACTGCTTGGCACCACTTCACAGACTTTGGTTTTCTCATACAGTGAAAAAAATAATAAAAAGTAATAACTGTTGCTGCATACAGTACCATAAAGTACAGTACAGGCACATATCAACCTGAGAACTGACCTGATGGGTTGAGTCAACCACTCCTCCCTGTTCTATTTCTTCAAGCAACATTGAGGCAGCTTGTACACCAAGCTCTTCTGGGGGTATCAAATTGGGTTTTTCATCCATTTCTTCTTCCATTTCATCAGTTTTTCGGTCACTAACAGCCATATCAGCTGATATTAGACAACCTGTGGTTGTTTCGGCTACTAGAGATATGCCGTAACCCGGTGAACTGGCAAAATAAAAACAATTGTAGAAAAAATTTATCTGTTCGTAAGGCCATTTTTGTAAGCTGCCTATATTAGTTCAGATATTACTTCTATTAAAACTGAATGTTTGCGACCAAGCAAAGTTCATTGATGCAATTCCATTTTTTCTTTGCTGGGAGCCTGACTGGTTGGTATTAATTAATGGAACCTGTTTGACAAAACCAACATCTTTTTTTTCTCAAATTTCTGAGATGAAATATTTAAATACTTTGGGCTAATGCTTCTGGTCTTGCTAGATCGCAATATTGATGCTGGTACTAACAGGTTATACCTCTCTGTTCTAATTATTTAGGAGAAAAATAACTATTATATATGTCAGGGCAATAGAACTTGGTTTAAGAACAAATTAATAATCAATATTTACCTCCCACCAGTGGCATTTGTTCTGACGTCACTGAAAATATGCACATCTGGTATGAAACTATTAAAAATCCCACGGGCAGCATAAATCATGCTGTTCACAGTTTGGGGAGAAACCTTAGTTGAGAAAGCAATTCCTCTGATCCTCTTTACCATTCCCTCATCTATCCAATGAGCCGCCTGAACATGAAATTCCAAAATTAATAAACAAACAAAAACATAACAAAGATCTTGTTGTAATACTTCGTTCATATACAAAACATCCTAGCCCTACAAATCAGGTGTACAAAACCAAAGAAAAGAACATTGGTCTTACCAAAACCCAACCAACATTACCCCACCAATAACAAACAACCCAGGAGAAAAAAACTCAAGCTCGAGATCAACTACAAACCATTATATGGGGGCAGCAGCAATGGATTACCAGAATGACCCGTTATGGAAAGAAACTATAACCGGAGACAACTACAAGGTAAGACAGGAAAAACGATGCAATGAAGACTCACCGACAAATTACTAGGGGCGATCGGGATTTGAAGAAGAACAAACAACCCAGGAGAAAAAAACTCAAGCTCGAGATCAACTACAAACCATTATATGGGGGCAGCAGCAATGAATTACCAGAATGACCCGTTATGGAAAGAAACTATAACCGGAGACAACTACAAGGTAAGACAGGAAAAACGATGCAATGAAGACTCACCGACAAATTACTAGGGACGATCGGGATTTGAAGAAGGACATCACCGCCTCCTAGAGGTGGGGCTCCTCGCCGCTCTATTTTCAAATCGAGACCATCACCTATGGGGACGGCAAATCGCTTTAGCATGTGCAGTGTAGTTGTTCTGAAGGTATCAACTGACGGGTCTTTTGAGTCATTCGTTATCCCTGCACAAAATTACATTCAAAGAAAAGATGGTGTAATAGATGAAATATCAAAGCAGTGTGAAAGATGAAAGCATGGTAATTTGTGAAATGCATGTATATCATAAACGTGGCAACGAATTGAGTTCTTGTAAGGACTTGCACTTTAAGGGGAAACCCTTATAGGTTTACTCTTTACTTCTAAATTATGTAGAAAAACATAACACGTGATAATAAACATGTAAGAAAACTGAAAAAAAGAAGATAACTAGTTGTGCAAAATGCCAAAAGAGCAGACAAAGGTACACTCTTATTGTTTACACTTTACACTGACAATTACTAACATGAACTGATCAACAATGATAATATGCACCATCTAAAAAATAGACTAACAAACCTTTGAGCCTAATGGTGAGAGGTTTCTTTCCAAACAGACCAAGAATAATCAAAGGCTCAATGAAATAACCAATGGATCTGCTGAGGCCACAGTCGTGCACATGCCTTTTGCCACCCATCAGTACTCCTGGTTTGTACCTCAGTTTTGTCCCTGAACAAAAATAATTATAAACATAAGAGAGAAATTGAGACTTGCATATCATTTGAGATCAAACATAGAAGATTAAAAGTAAAATATGCTCTAAATGTTTGCACATAGCACCCTACATATCTGACTTGCATCATACAGTAAACATCTTTGAGTAATTGGCAAATATCACTGCTATGTTAGTGCAAGGAAAAGAATGTTCGCCAGATATTGACAACAGAAGTTAAGCCAATTTCAGATGCAGCTATTGCCTTCTATGAAATCTTATTACTTAGCCCATGCGCCACAGATTTCAGTGAGGTAGTCGGCCGAATTCATGAATAACTGATGTCTATCCTCTTTATGAAAACCGTGTGTTTAACAACATATATTAACCTACAAATGTCTGGTTTTAGTTGCAAATGAAGTAAAATGGATGATGAAATCAGCAAAAATAGGATACATCCCAAACGATGGTTTTGTAATAAGGAACAAACCAGTCTCGTTGATTTCAACGAGGCAATCGTCGGAGATGGATTCGAGGAGGCGGAGAAGAGAGACCTCATACGACCTGAGCCCCGGAGAGGACTCCTCCGAACGTATGTCTTCCACCACCACCGGCGTCCCCGCCAGCGTCGCTAGAACTAAACGCTGTCTTAAGTGCCTACTCCCCTTCAGCCTCTTGTACGCCACTTTCCCCATCTCTCTTCTCCGTCGAATCGATGCTGAACCAAAACCCTAGCTGTGGTGATTTCCCTCTCTGATCGTATGTCTAAACCCTACTTTTTTTTTTTTTAGGTAAAACCCGTACTTAGATTTGATAATTGATTTCAACAGCGAGTGCTTGTTTGGGCTTTAAAGTTCAGAAGTTTTGTCATATTTTACCAGGCCCGGTTTATAATTCTGTTGGTTCCTTTATAAGGCCCAATTTAGAGCTGGTTAACGTTAATAATACAACACCACATTTCGTTATAGGCATCAGTTAAATTTTATTTACAGAAGAAAAGATACTGGGCCTTACTGTCTTAAAACCTCAAAGGAAATAGAGTTAATAGTTGGGCTTAATTGGGGTGGTCTTTTTTGTTAGTTCGCTAAGAAAATAATATATTGGGCTTGGCTTTGCATTGTTTTACTGAGTCAATATCTCTAAGGTAACTCAAATTTTGGGTTTAGATTCGAACCGAGGTGGAATGTTCAGAGCCTTTAATATTTGTGCTAGAACAGATCAACGGTATGGATCTACATCAAAATTTGAGTTAACTCTGGGGAAAAGAATTGTGGTTAACTAGTGGATGGGTAGTAACTAGTAAAGCGAGAAGAGAGGAGTGTCGCTGTCGAGAAGAGGAGAGAGAAAATGGACAGAGAGTGGGGATCGAAGCCGGGGAGCGGCGGCGCAGCGACGGCGCAGAATGAGGCCATTGACCGGCGGGAGAGGCTCCGCCGCCTCGCTCTCGAGACCATCGACCTCGCTAAGGATCCCTATTTCATGCGCAACCACCTCGGCAGGTCTTCTTCTCTCTCTCTCTCTCAAAACCCTTAAAACCCTAATTCATTCTCCTCCCTCTTTCTAGTCTTAGGGTTTATTAGATAATTTTGAGACAATTGAGAATTACTTTTCATTGAAAATTCAAGCCGTGTTTAGTATTCCCTTACTAAACTGTTGAAATTTGAATTAAACATATTCTGACGAATGTTCTATTTTGTATAGCTATGAGTGCAAGCTTTGTTTAACACTGCATAACAATGAGGGGAACTACCTGGCCCACACGCAGGGAAAGCGGCATCAGACCAATTTGGCCAAGCGGGCTGCCCGTGAGGCCAAGGATGCCCCGGCCCAACCCCAGCCTCACAAGCGCAAGGTTTCTGTCAAAAAATCTGGTATCTCTCTCTCTACTTTTGGTGTTATTTATTGTGTGAGTATTTATTGGAGAACATTTGTTGTCTAGGAGGTATTTAGGGGGGGGGGTCAATTGGGGGGGGGGGGGGGGGGGGGGTGGTTTGTTTATGATGCAGGTCAGGTGGAAGCATTTCAAACCCTTACCCATTAAGCTAAAAAAAATTGTATCCTTACCCATACCTGATAAGCCAATGAAAAAAAATCTTACCCATACCCATCTTATCGGATGCGGTACGGGTCGACTAAATAGATAAAATGGTGCCATTGAATAGATATATATGGGTCAAGCATAAAACTATATTATATCATGCATCATTCCCATATAAATATATATATCAATATATATAATTGAGTCCGGCTAATGTCATAACATTAGAATTTCAGAGAAAGTTATAATAACTTCTTAACTGTTGGATATGCTTTTGGATTCGCACTTGATCAGAACGCTGATCATACTTCACGGAACGGAATGTTAAAATAATTCCTCCATAACTCCGTTGGTTCACTATTTAATTTCCTTCCGTCTGCCTCTGTCTCTATCTCTCTTCCGTCTCTGTGCTCTTTTTTTATTTTGAGGAAAACCTGTGTATTCAATTGAAGAAAAACAAAGCTCTACATCTTAAGATAAAATTCCTCTAATTAACATAAAGTAGTAATAAACTAAAAAGTAAAAATGTAAAAGCAAGTAAATCTCACCCTTCATCTAAATGGCCAATTGACTCTCCATCCAAATACCGTCCCTTTTCTTTTGCGAATACCCAATCAGTTAGGGGTCCATATGAAAAAAGTCAACTCTACATTTCTGACAGCTTCTCCCACCTTACCAGTATCTCCTGTAGCTTACCAATTGCTGGTACGAGACCATCCCTCTACTAGTCCTTCGCTTGTTGTACCGCACTGTTCTCCCAACTGAAATGGCGCTCAAGGTGTTCAATTTAATACATGGTAGCATGAAAAGCTCTAACAGTAAAAAGAAAGAAAAGAAATTAAAAACTAAAATTATATGTTATATGTTATATGAAAATTGACATCTAATAACTTAAGAATATTTCTGTATGCCTCTAAAAACGTGAATATATCACATGTGCCATGATAGAGAAAGTACAAACAACTTCCCCTCTAAAATATGTCCAGTATCTACATAACCCTCTTCAAAAAATTATCAAGTTACCGTTGACAGTTGACACCTCAATTAGGCATAGAGCAGCAGGTGCAGCGTGTGTGTGTCTATATAGATATGTATTGACAACAGTGAATATATACCCACCGATTTCATTAACGAAATCAACATAGTTTTCCATGGTACCAATTGACTGGTACTGCTACATAGATGATTACATAAGAAAATTGAGGGGGGGGGGGGGGGGGGGGGGTGGGGGGGGAGTGAAATTTTTTAATTCATGGGAGTGCTTTACTTGTATATCCCCCTATGCCCCTGAATTTACTGGCATGAGATACTCTCTCAATAATTTTATTTTATTTTGAAGGCAGGGGGGCTTTTAGCCCTGACAATTTCATTGGATAAAAAAAAGAAAAAAAGGTCTGTACATTCTAGTTATCTAATTAATTTTGTTGCAATTAATCGGTTCTCAATATAAGTGCACTTGCAACTCCTCTGGACGTTGTGGTACTCTCTCAAATAGCTCAGTGCATGGAGTAGTGCGGTAGCTGAGTGAATTTGAGAGTGAAGATACAACATGTTTTGAAATTATGTATTAGTTTCGGCAATATGAAATAGAGTTGTAGTTTTCTTTTTTTGATTGACAACTGTTGTTGTAATATTCTAATTTTATGACAAAATTGCCCTTGTGTTAAGCAGTTAAGAGATTATTGAAATAGTTAAGCTAATTAATTTTATCCACATATCATGGATTTCTCCATATCACCAATAATTGAGACTCAATTAGGCATGTTTCAGCCTAATATTCGTACTAATGTAATTTCTATTACAGATGGACATATATTTTTTACAAAACCTACCCAATTACTAGTGATTGGCCTGAAGTCATTAATATTCGAAAAATAATTTTTCACAGAGAAACAACAACTCATATGAGCTTGAATACAACTGAAATAACAACTTTCATGTCACATAGAATTCAAACAGCAAGTCAAATACAAATATTTTCATTATGTGTACTATTGTTATCAGTTTAATGTAAAACTATATTGGTCATGTACTATTTCAGAGCACATCCAAGCTCATTTCTACTCAAAGCATGTCATTTTCACTCTCAAATTCACTATCCTCTTTGTGGGAGATGGGAAAAGTACGGGTGGCAGAGAGAGAGAGAGAGAGAGAAACTTACCAACTACACCGGTTCTTGGGCGAATCAAGATTAGGCGGGTCATGCAACGACCTTAGCTCCCAGTGGCCAGAACGAACAAACTGATTCGAATAGAACAATCAATTTTATAGAATTTTGGATAAAGAGAAGAATCTGACAGGATAACCAAATATCGAATGCCAAAGCAATTCGCCAATTTTACTATGAAATTTCATGATACAACTCCACTGGAGCTTAAGCCTTATATAGGCAATGCTAAATGTAAAAGAAAGTAAGAAAATTGGTAAAAGAAATCTTCAATTTATTCACGGAGTGCCATGTCAGCGTGAAGCACTGGCGTGGCCTAACAAACTCCTCGACGACCCTGTTACTGTCAGCGAACGGTTCACCTATGTCTCCTCTCCAGTTGCAACATCTTTGCGTTTCTTGTTCTGCTCATTGGGTCCCTCCTTGTCAGACACACAATTCTCTTTAGCGCTCTCTTTCTCTTGTAACTTCTGGGTCCCTTCGTCAGCGACAATCCTTTTAATGGGATTCTGACCGTGCTTCCTGCCCTTTCTGCCCTTGCTTCCTTCTTCTTCATTTAAACTACGAGTTTCAACGATAACTCCCAAATTACCTATTTCTCGTCGCAGGTCGAAACCAGGTGACAGCAAGAGAAGGAGAGGCAATCGCGATGGCGAGAAGAGAGTTCAGCGATGGTGAATCAAGAAAGGCGGGTTGAAACCAGAGAGTGAATTCAACAATGGTGAGAAGAGAGCAGGAAGTGCAAGAGGAGAGGAGCACAAAGAGGGAAATTACTCAGAGGAAAGATAGGCGGGGAAGAGGAAGAAAAGGAAAGGGGAAATTAGACAGAAGAGATGGGAGAGGGGGAGAAAAAATATTGGGAAATTCTACTAACGGAGCGGACTCCATCTAATTTTTTCTGTTTCGTGAAATCTGATTAAGTGCGAATCAGAAAGCAGATCTGACGATTTAGAATGATTTAGAAGTTATTATAACTTTGTCTGAAATTCTAATGTTATGACATTAGCCGGACTCTTTATAATTTTATAATTTTTGTTTGACTAATTAATGTATAGGGTAACGGGTACTAAATAATCTTTACCCATACCTATCTTATCAGATATGTTATGGGTCGGGTAAATGGATAAAATGGTACCATTGACACCCCTAGAGGTATTACTTGAGAAACCCTTTACTTCACATTACTTTTCGTATCCTTAACTAATTTTTACTTGTTTGTGCTTCTCTGTTTGTGTTTGCAGTCAAGATAGGGAGACCGGGTTACAGGGTTACAAAACAATACGATCCTGAGACGAAACAACGCTCTCTTCTTTTCCAGGTACTAATCATTGTATTGTGCGATTAATCAGTAAACAATCAATCTGAACCGTTCAATATGATCTCCATATGAAAATGTACTTGTAGATCAAATTTTATATTTTTAAGATTTTTTGTTACTATATGTTTAGATAGGTAAAGGTTTACTCGATCTAAAGATTCTAGACCATTCAAAAGTATTGATTTTCTGCCTATCTAAGATAATAGTAAAAAAGATGAAAAATTTAGTGTGCAAGTACATTTTTGTTTGGAAATCATATTGCATGGTTCAGATCAACTATTTAAACTTTGAAAACAAAGATATTGATCCATAGTATAGACCAATCTGCACTATGCATAGTACCATAGCCTCACTCTTGTACCTGCTGTGTTATGGAAATTGTTTTGCTGTGCTATTGGCAACTGGTACCTGAGTTTTCTGACATTCATGCAAATAGCACGAAACCGTTTTATTAATGACATTATACAGGCATATCCTGTTCTACTGTAACATATAAATTGCCAAGTTGAATTAAAGAACGGTTACTTATTATGTTATGTTTAAGACTCTGGTGGTTTGGTTGATTTAATGTGACAAGGTCGAGGGCAAAGAGCCACTGCTTCTATTTTTAATAGGAATAAAAAGAAAACAAATAAGTTCTACATTTTTTTGTTAAACCTAAATGTTACATTTATCAAAAATGCAGAATTTATTTGAATAAAAAGAAAACAAATAAGTTCTACATTTTTTTGTTAAACCTTAAGGTTACATTTACCAAAAATGCAGAATTTATTTTTCAAATACAGTAAAATGTCGAGTGTTAGTTGCAAAAGAATAAGTTAGTACAACACCATTTATTTGGTAGGAATCTCTCTACATGGAATATAATGGTGAGAAGTAAAAAACTGATGAAACAAATCTCAAAAAAACTGAATCAATTGGAAAAATGTCATGAAAAAAGTTCTATTTTTTGTTTTAAATTATGGGTGCAATATCTTTGTCAAGCTTACTAATTTATGTTTCTTGTCAAACTTCCCATAGTAATTTGGAAATATCTTTTCCTCATTTCAGATTTTGTACCCGGAAATTGAAGATAATGCCAAGCCACGGCATCGATTCATGTCTTCATTTGAGCAGGTGAAATTTTATTTTAAAATTCAGTAATTTGTCGACTTCTCCTACTAATTTTATTTTATAAATACAGAGGGTCCAGGCTTGTGACAAGAGATACCAGTATCTCCTATTTGCTGCTGAACCATATGAAACTGTTGGATTCAAGGTTAGTTTGCTGCACAAAAATATGCTAAGCACTCCCTAAAAATATGCTAAGCACCCTCTACAAAATATGCTAAGCCCGCCTCATAAAATGATTTACACGAAACTTATTTACTGGTCCCCCTATCTAAATTTTCTGGCTGGGCCCCTGGTAAAAAGTGCATTCTCTTTTGATAAGTGAAGTACCAACAATATACCAAAAGTGAATGATTGGTTCTACTTATTGCATGTGATGTATTTATAACCAACACAAATAATTGATGAATGATGTCATGTGCTCACATGCAAGAAATTCATACTTGATTCAAAATTCACCTCAAGTTTTTACTACATCCTTGGACCACTAAAAAACACAAATTTTTTGCTGTAATCCCTGATAGCTATTCAGTTACTCTGCTAACCCTAGTTAGTTTTTTACCATTGTCAGATTCCCAGCACAGAAATTGATAAAGTGGCTAACAAGTTCTTCACTCACTGGGATCCCGACTCCAAGATGTTTACGGTTCGCTCATACTTTCACTTTTTTCCTTTCTTATTTTAGGGGAATTTCATGAATACCCCTCAGAATCAAAATGAGTTTTAATAGAAAAGTTCAATAAATTGGGTAAATTTGTGAGTTTTTGAAATTTAGAAGGGTAAACACGTAATTTTGAGGTTTTCAAGGGGTACATTTTTTTAATTCCCCCTTCTATTTTTTACATAACCCAGCTGAATTTTTATACATCTCACATGTTTCTTTTCTCTTTGTAATAAAACAGTTACAGTTATATTTCAAAGTGAAACCGGTAGAACCCAACAAACCACCACCACCACCACCTCCATCAAACGGCCTCTCAGCTCCACCGCCACCTCCGCCTCAAGGCTTACCTCCTAGAATGCCTCCTCCACCTGGCTCACAGCCTCCACCGCCTCCTCCATCATTTGCAAACGGGCCCCCACGCCACATGGCACCGCCACCTCAGATGGGTGGTTTTCCGCCTCCTATGCCAATGCAGGGTTACTCTGCACAACCGCCACCACCTCCTCCCCGCTAGATTAATATGTTATATCTTTACAAAAAAAAAAAAATAGTGTATTTGTGAATTTTAGATACAAGAACATTATTATGAAATTGCCCCTTGTATGGTATTTCTGTTTTGGTAGAGTATATTCATGTTGCTTTGGTAGACCTCATATATTTTGATGAGCACAAATTCAGTTAGAATTCCAATTTATGAGCGCAATTTCAGTTAAAATTCAAATTTATGAGTTAAATACCTTTAAATCGGCTTCAAGATCATACTTATCACAAATTCTTTAGATTTTGCATCTTCTTTTTTAAGTGTAGTTGTGATATTTAGTAACAAGAACATTATTAGTTTATTACTAAATTGCCACTGGTATGGTATTTCTTCATGTCTCATGAGATTTGGGGTTTTCCCCTCAATCTCCCATTTTCTTTTCATTTGGGTCAATTTCTGAGATTCTTGCGAGTCAAGTTGCATGTCTCGTTAGAGTACTATGGAATATTTATTCATGGTGGGGCAAGCTTCTTTTTTTGTATTAAACCAACTTCACAGTCTAACACAATAAACAACATCTTCTCAAGTGGCTGAGCTAAGGATAGGAATTGATACGACATACCTTCACTGATAAGATAAAAATAAAAAAGAGGGTCCCGAGTAAATCAATAAATAATTTGAAGTCGGAAATTATTTGTTATTAGATTTTTTTATACCTAGTCAATGTCTACGATAAAGAATTCACAAGACAGCTACGTACCAGACAAGGATGACCAAGATGATCATGACTATGAATTAAATGAAATATGGCAATAGGGAGCTCAGGCTCCTTGTACCACATTATGTTCTCCTGGAACAGTATCAGGAGGTGGATTTAACATTATTGGTGGAATAATGGAGAAATATCTTAAAGTTTTCGGGATCCTAGATATAAGTGTGTCGGGTGTTCAATTATTGGCCATTTAAGAAAATCATTGTTGTAAAAAAAGGCATAATTTATGCCGATTAATCGATTGATTAGTTATTGACCGTGATCAAACCGTCATAGATTTATCCAACTAATCGATCAATTATTTTTAATTATGACTGATTATTTCTGATTATTTCTGATTAATCGCTTGGCGATACACTATCAGTCCGACGAGCGCATACCGTTATTTACAACACTGGAGAAAATACAAGGTGTAATGATATCTCTTTATAACCGTCATAGATTTATTCGGCTAGTCAGTCAATTATTTTAAATTATGACCAATTATTTTTGATTAATCGCTTGACGGTACTTTATCAGTCCGACGAGCACATACCGTTATTTATAATACTGGAGAAAATACAAGATGCAATAATATCTTTTTATAACCACATCAATGATCAATACTAATTAATAAAGGGACGGTCTTCTTTTTACGCCAATGTTATTTATTTGGGATACTTAATTCGTTTCAGAATGTCTAGTAATCATGCCTTGTGTTCTCTGTTTATGTAATTCCTAGGTATCATGCCTTTTGACTGTTATATCCACAATTTTTTTTTCGAACAAAGCATGTCGACAGAGACGGAAGTAGATAAAGGAAAGGGTCCTAACCATTCTAAATTGAAACTTTTCAGTTGTCTTTTAAAAAAAATTATACTATTACACTCCTCATAAATGAAATTAGAGAACACTTGCACCATGTTTGGATGGAGAGTAGAGAAAGGGATGGGAAGTAAAGAATAGAAGAGAATGGAATGAAATAAAAATGAAGATTAACATATTTAATCTCTCCGTATTTGATGATTAATGAGAGAAAATAAATTTAATTTTTTTTTCTTATTTGGTTAATGAGAAATTCGGTGACTGTTATAAGTTTGAGAAAAAAAAATCTTGTATAAGAATTATATATGTAAGATATAGAATTTGGCATTTATGTCATTTATTAAAAAATATTTGTAACAAAATTTCTTTTCATCCGTTACACTCCAATTTGGAAAGGAAACTGATTATATTAATTATAATGATACAAGGTTAAATCTTTCACCTCATGTACCATTTACCTCCGACATAATTTCATCAACCAAACACAATTCAACAGAAAGTTTTTGTTCCTTTCCATTCCCTCCCTTCCTCTACTCTCCATCCAAACAAGGTGTTATGATAAAAATGACAAGATATGAAAAAAATATGACAATTTTCTGATTCTGCCTTGTTGAGTTTATACAACAAGATATGACAAAAAGGACAGATAAAATGGAGATGAATGCGTATAG
This sequence comes from Carex pumila, assembly GCA_033356055.1. Classification (NCBI taxonomy): domain Eukaryota; kingdom Viridiplantae; phylum Streptophyta; class Magnoliopsida; order Poales; family Cyperaceae; genus Carex; species Carex pumila. Next base: position 6,879 of record JARJHM010000466.1, on the reverse strand, counting down.
TTGAAATGTTTAAATTCACCGTTCACACAAAAATGATAAACCAATAAACCACAATTTCGTGAAAATTCTATATTCACGGACGCAACCTGTGGTTGAATCCACAAATTGTGTGGACTTAACGACAGTCGAAAATAAATTTATCATTCACAAAAAAAAATGATAAACCAATAAACCACAATCCATGAGAATTCCATATTCACCACGGACGCAACCTCTGGTTGAGTTCACGGATTGGGTGAACTCAACGACATCAATTCAATATTAACCACGAATGTAACCTGTGGTTGAGTCTACGGATTGGGTGGACTCAATCTGTCAGATTGAGTCCATTAAAAGCGTTAAAATTAAGTAGGAACCAATACATTTCAGCACTTTTGGTGGAACTTAATGGCACGATGAATTCATCCAATCCCATGAACTCAATCACAGATTGTGTCCATACTTTTTTTTTTTTTGATAAAGCGGGTATAACCCACCGATTTCATTAAGAAACCATAATGTCAAATGCTAAGAGCTCCAACTATCTAGAGCTCAAAGCATGTATACAAAGTATTGATAGATGAACAAAAGAAACGACAATAGCAAACTACAAAAGAGGAACAAGGAACTGCAAAGCAAACATGCCAGCAAAATAAATTGTTGGTCCAAACTACAAAGGGATGCGAGTAGTCAGCATATCTTCAAAGATTGTATCCATCCTTGCACAGTCAAGCTATATAGTCGGGATTATACCAAGCATATGGATTGAACCGTCGACCATTGGGGTGGGTGCCCCTGGTAGCTCCTCTCTCTCCACTTCTTCCTCTAGGGAAGTGGCTTCTTCCTCGGAGTGAGGTAGAAGGTCCTGAGAGTAAAGATCATTAGTATCCATCGGTAAAATAAGAGATAAGTGTAAAAGAGATCCTGTATTGGAATTAGTACACCAAAATTTGACAAGTGAAATAATTTTAGATCCTACCGATTGCAAAGAGGGTAGAGAAGAGCCTTGAAAACAGATTTTATTCCGTTCAAGCCATATGATCCAAAGAACTGCACCTCTAACAAATTCAACTAAAGGAATGTGTTTTAAAGGTATACATGCATTAATAAACCAAATGTCATCCATAGTAGAGCCTGCAAAGGTGAAGTTATTATGTGACCCAATCCATTGCCAAATAGAATTGGCAAAAGTACACTGTACAAACAAATGGTCTGTTGATTCAAATTGACCACAAAAAGGGCAAGCATGATCCCCTTGCCATCCTCTTTTAATGAGATTACCCTTAGTGAGGATTTTATTTCTTTTCAACAAGTACAAGAAAATTTTGATTTTGAGGGGCATTTTAGACAACCAGATTGTTTTAAAAGTAGTATTTGAAATGCCTCCAAATTCTAGCCATCGATAAAAAGAATGCACGGTGAATTTACCCACCAATGACCATCTCCAGTAAAGTGTATCTGGGGTAGAAGGATTGGGGACAAAGTTTTGTATTTGAATGTGCAGGTGATGCCACTCATAGTATAAAGTACCAGTAAGTTGTCTTGTGAAAAGTAATTGCCATGAAGAGTTAACATAGGCCTCGATAACCAAAAGATCAGGGTCTGTAGTGTGTAAAAAGAGGTTAGGAAAGAGAGAGGAGAGAGGTTGGTCAGAGCACCAACGGTCTTTCCAAAAAAGGATGGTTGAGCCATTTCCCAATTGTCTAGTAAGACCTAATTCTACAGCATTTGTATGTCTCAGAATACCAGACCAAAAAGGGGAACAACTAGAAGAGAACCCCAATAAACCATATTTATGCAGAATTATAGTTTTCCACATGCTAGAAATTTGGGGTTTCTTGAATCTGACCCACCATTTGGCTAATAAAGCCTGATTTAGGCGTTTAAGATCTATTATTCCTAAACCCCCCTATGATTTGGATTTACTAATAGTGTCCCATGAGACGAGGTAGTATTTTTTCTTCACTGCATTGCCTCCATACCAAAGGAATCTTTTCCTTAGTTGATATATTCTCAATCGAATTTTAGAGGGCATCACAAAAACTGAAAGCCAATAAATAGGAATAGAAGATAGAACAGAGTTGAGGAGAGTAAGTTTCCCTCCATAAGACAAAAGCTTACCTTTCCAACCTTGAATTCGAGATTCAATTTTATCAGCCACAGATTGCTGATGCGCGCAAAAGCGTATGCACAAAGTTTCAGTACAATAAGATGTACCTTTTAAACCTTTAACACGCGTTTGAGTTAAATTGCAAGTGCACAATTCTATCAAAGTAGTATTTTAGGTATCGATCCACAGGGAGTACGATAAAAACTTAGTTCAAACTTTAGTAATAAATTTCAGAAAATAAAATAAAGTAAAGTGCAATAAAAGTAAATTGGGGGGTTTGTTCTAACAATTCCTAAGGTTGGGTTCAATACCCAAGAGAAAGGAGTTTGAAACAATAATTGTAAATAAAAGTAAAAGAAAGAAATTGGTTTGCTTTCAAGATTTAGAGATCTAGGGGTCTTTGGTCTACAATTTCTTGCTAACTCTATTAATTCGGTATTTGTTTGAATTCATGTATGATTTGATGAGGTTTCTAACCTAATATGTTATTAAGGGTTACTTTCGTAAATTAATAACGTGCCTAGGTAACTCGAACTTCTCAATGAAGTTCCCCACCCTAGTTACCTAGACCTATAAGCTCTTGTTAGTCTCTCATCTCCTCAAATATTGGTACTTCGCAATTAAGTCCATCATACCAATCTTAACCTAAACCTAAGGTATTTGCATTCATAATTTGGTACTATCCTATTGATCGCAGTCAATTTTGGTTCTTTCGAATTCAAAACGGGATACTACAATTCAAGTACTAATTATGTAATTAACACAAATTATTAAATCACAGAAATTAACATCAAATCTCATAAAACAATCATAATAAAAACAAATAACCGAATAAAATAGAATTAAACAAGTTCATGCATTGACCTAAACCCCTAGAGAGAGAACTACTCCCTCATGGAGAGATCCATTACAAAAGTTGGCAAAAGTAAGAAGAAATGAAATAAAGAAATAATTACACCCTTTATTTGATCAAAGCCCTCAATCTTGCCGACTTCTTGCTCAGGAAACCCTTCTTCTCCTTGCTTGAAAGCTTTCCTTACTTCAGAATTTATCGCTATGTGTGTAGAGAGAATGAAAGAATGAATGGAAAGAGATAGAGAGGAGATGTCAAGAGATGATATATAGAGAGGGATGTGAGATCCCCTCTTTTATAGCCAATGATCATGTCCAATTAAGAGCCTAGGGAGTGGAGTTAGTGGGTGTTATATTTGGATTGTTTTTCAGAATTGTCTTGTCCACATGTGGCTGTCAAAACGCGTCCATGATGCACCAAAAATAGAAAAACTGTCAAAAACGTGCAATTTTGGCTTTCTGCGGGTCCAGTGCGGGTTCTCCGAGCCGCACTGCGGGTGGGCTGATCCGCACTGAGAAAAATTTTAGTTTTTAGTTTCTCATGTTGTAGATCTTCTCGCTAGCTTTCCAAAAAGTGGTCATATGCCTTAATCGGAGTTACGAGTCAAAAGTTATGACCATTTTAAGTTCAGACTCTATTTTTGGCTGACTGCTACAGTGCGTCCGCACTGCAATCCGCATTGCTACAGTACCATCCGCACTGCTACAGTATCATCCGCACTGCTACAGTATCATTCGCGCTGAGATCCGCACTGCGGATGCATCGAGATCCGCACTAGGCTCGGACTTTTCCTGTGTAACCAGAGTGCGGCTGCATCGAGATCCGTGCATCCGCACGGATTTTGATGTATAGCTTATTATATCTTTTTAAAATTGGCGCGCGTCCAGAAATCTATTTAAGTACTTATTTTGGCCATATTCCAAACCGTGTGTTCGCAGTGGGCATTTTTCTTCAGTTTTGCACGGATTTTGATGTATAGCTTATTATACATTTTTAAAATTGGCGCGCGTCCAGAAATCCATTTAAGTACTTATTTTGGCCATATTCCAAACCGTGTGTTCGCAGTGGGCATTTTTCTTCGATTTTTCTTCATTTTTCTTCATTTCCTGTAAGTTAAAACCAAGCAAACGCAGTAACTTGATCCTAGGTGTAATCTATTCACTTTATATTCAAAATACAAGATATTTGGTGTTATTTCGTGATAAAAATCAGATCGAATATGTATATAATTTAGGCCTATCAATTGCCAATCACTAAAGGATGGTTTTTTATAATGCAAAGGAAGCCCCAAATAAGTAATTGGCAATTGAGAAGTTTTGCAACCAAATATGGCTGCCAGTGCAGACCCCTCCTCAGGTGGTATATTGAGGAGGATCATTTCAGATTTATCGTAGTTTATTTTCATACCTGAGAGATTTTCAAAAGCTATCAAGTGAAGCTTGAGTGCTTCAATCATTCTAAAATCAGCTTTAAGAAATAATAAGGTATCATCAGCAAATTGTAAATTTAAAACTGGTCCTAGAGATCCAAAATTACCCATACCAGATATAAAACCTGTTGTTTGTAATTGTTGCAAAGATTTGTTAAGGACATCAGCAACCAAATTGAACAAAAGAGGAGACAAGGGATCACCTTGTCTCAAGCCTCTTTTGCATTTGAAATATGTACCATTGGACCCATTGAAATTAATACAAGTCTGTCCATTATGCAGTATAGATTTAATCCATGTGATAAAAAGATTTCCAAATCCCCTGGCTTGGAGAATTTCCAAAAGAAAATCCCAATTGACTCTATCAAAAGCTTTCTCGTAATCCAACTTAAATAAAACCCCTTTTAATTTCTTTTGATGAATAGTGTGTAAGACCTCATGTGCACAAGCAATGTTGTCAGTAATTAACCTCCCCTTAATAAAAGCAGTTTGGGAGTCACTTATGATAGAATCAATAACCTTACTTAGCCGAGCAGTAAGAACCTTTGTAATCAATTTGAAGCTGCAGTTGATTAAACTAATAGGTCTATAGTTGGTGACTAACTTTGGATCTGTTTTCTTGGGGATGAGACACAAGGATGCTAAATTTAGTTTAGACAAATCTAGAATATTGTGATAGAAAGCTTGAAATAATTGGAGAATATCTCCTTGTATCACATCCCAAAAAGATTGGCAAAATAAAAATGACAAACCATCAGGGCCAGGGGCCTTGTTAGGATTACATGAAAAGAGAGTTTTTTTAATTTCTTCTAAAGAGAAGGGAGCTTCAAGACTGATACTGTGAGATACCGACAATTTTTCAGAGTCAGTCCATAAATTGGGATTGAGGGAAATGTCCCTTTCAGTAGTGGTTCCTAACAGATTTTTGTAGAAAGCAGTTATATGCATTCTAAGTTGAACAGGGTCAAAACAGGTAACACCATCAATTTCTAAAGAGAAAATTGTATTTTTTCTTTTTCTGGTGGAGGCTGTAACATGAAAAAATTTGGTGTTAAGGTCACCTTCTAAAAACCATTTAAGACGTGACCTTTGCTGCCAGTAAACTTCTTCATCTAGATAGAGTTGATGAAGAGTGGACTGACAATTTTGCCAGGATTCCATGTCTTGAGAAGACAGTGAATGGGATTCATCAAGTTCTTCGAATATGGTGATTTGAGACAGAAGGTTCTGTTTCTGTTTTTTGTGAGCACCCATTACATTTGTATGCTAGCCTCGTAATTTTCTCCTTAGAAACTGTAACTTGACCTGCCAATCCTTACCTAGATCATGACCTAAGGGAAAAGAGTGCCACCAACTAGTCAAGAGTTCAATGAACCCTTCCTGAGCTAACCAAGCTTTTTCAAATCTGATAGGAACTGTACTGTGAAAAATAGGAGCAGATGTGCTAAGTATAAGTGGGTTATGATCAGACATGAATCTAGGCAAAGAAGTTAAATTATGTGCAGGATAATGTGATACCCATTCCACAGAGCAGAACACTCTGTCTAAAAGGGCTTGAGAAGTGGAATTGATAGATTTGGACCATGTAAACTTCCTATCAGATAAGGATATTTCTAAAAGTTGAAGGGTTGAAAGAAGAGAATTAAATCTGTTACTTAAGGCAATGTTGAAGGAAGGACCGATTCTTTCCCTTCTATATCTAATAAGATTAAAATCACCTGTGAGTAACCAGGCGGCTATCCCGTAACTATGAATTAGGCTAAGTTCAGTAAAAAAAGCAAGTCTCTTGGATGATAAGACAAGACCATAAACCACAGTATAGATCCATTCAAAATGATCAGATTTATTCTTAAAATGTAGAGAGATAGTAAAATCACCAATCCAATGATTAATTAAATCAAATTTAGAACCATCAAAGCCAACTAGAATGCCTCCAGATAAGCCTAAAGATGGCCTTTGAAACCATTGAGACATGATAGAACTAAGATTACTGAGTATGCGTGAAGTAAAAGATTCATTTTTTGTTTCTACAATCCCGATAATGTCAATAGAATGTGCTTTGATGTAATCAGAAACTAGTCTACGTTTAACAGCCTTCCCTAAACCGCGTGCATTCCATGTAAGGAAATTAACCATTTGAAAGTGTAGCATGCCCTAAATTTGGTGTTTTAAGCACCAAATCACTAATGTCGGTCAAAGAAGAAGGTAACTGAACTGCCATATGGTTTTCAGCAAGTTCATCTAAAACTGTAGATAAAGCAAATTTTGAAATGGTGCGAAACTTATGGATTACCTTTTTTTTAATGTCCTCAGTAGGACCCAAGCAAAAAACCACCAATTTCATACATAGAAATCAACTCAGAATCAGTTAAATGTGCATATGGAAATTGATCTAGCAGTAGTTTAATACCTGTGCCAGTACTGCGTCGAACTGGTTTGTCAGCAGCTCCCTTGTTATCAGCAACTGACTGCAACTTGAGACGCAAACTGTTACGTGTCTCAGAAGAG